>PTEX01000279.1:395374-620005 GCA_003342815.1 Eudromia elegans | reverse complement strand
GGAAAAAAAAAAGGSAAAAAAGGAAGCATGCCCTTGCTCCTCATCTGCTGTTGAGATGTACCCAAAGAACTCTAGAATATTTTCAGTTTTGCTCTYTTYAGCATATGAGCAAAGCAAGCAGGCAACCAGGTAAATATTCYGGTTATGAATTTCTGCAGTCCCTTTACAGACTGCTTTCCCTCTTCTTTCACTCTTCATATCTCATATGAAAAAGCAAACAAAAACTCGASTGATGATTAAACTACCTATGGTTGTCAAAAAATAGTGATATATAYGTATATATCGTACACAGCTACTGTCATACTTCTTGCCTTCAAGAAGACCTAGAAGCTTATATCAGCTAGTCTGCTAAGAAAAAAAAATGCAAAGCATATTTAGTCTTTTGAATGTATGAGGTAGAGATGTTCCAAATCTTTTGAACAGAATCCAGTGACCACTGTAGGCAGACAGAAAAAGAACATTGGCTAGGACAGACCCACAAAAAAGCAACAAGCCGGAGAAATGCTGYTTGGCTTTCACAGGCCATTATCTCCCTGTATCTTTTGGCAAGTAAAAAATAAAAACAAAACCACTGAAACAAGCCTTTGAAAGCCAAAATAGTTCAATACTGTTTGGCAAGCAGGTGAATAATGAACCAGGCTGCCAATCTGACASCTCTTTGGCAGAAGTACTATGAGAGCTGCTCTCTCAACCGATGCCAAAGATGGAATATAACACGTTGGCACTATAGTATTTCTGAAGCTCAAAATATAGCTGTGGAAATAGAAGCTCATTTTCTGGATTTCTTCTACTTATCTCCCATTCAGATAAAACATTCAGCATATTACATCTTGGGTTGTGCAGCTAAAGGTTTATCACTCCTCACTAAATGCACAGAAAATATCCTCAAATCATAGAATCACAGAATCCTTAAGGTTGGAAGGGACCTSTAGAGGTCATCTAGTCCAACCCCCCTGCACACGCAGGGTCCCCTAGAGCATGTGGCACAGGGTGGTGTCCAAGCGGGTTTGGAAGATCTCCAGAGAAGGAGAYTCCACCACCTCTCTGGGCAGCCTGTTCCAGGGCTCTGTCACCCTCACTGTTAAGAAATTCTTTCTCAAGTTCCTGTGGAACTTTTGGAACTTCAATTTTTGGCCGTTTCCTCTAGTCCTATTGCTGGCTACCACTGAGAAGAGGCCGGCCTCATCCTCCTCAAATACCATTAGTGACCCACATGGAAAACATTTTCCATGTTTCCCATGTTTTCCATGTTTTTCTCTTATAATAAAGGTTAGATATTCACATTGAGAAGCACCAAGATTCTGTTGCATCGATTATATAGCAGCTTTTCAATTCCTTATTTGCTTAATAGGCATGATGTACTATTTGACCACAGAGGAACCAAGTCAATTTAATGCTCAAAGCTGGCTTTACTGAAGCCAACTTTACTTAAGAAAGTTTGGAGTAAGCAATGGCCTCCAGAAAGAGATTCACCCTGACTGGAAAACAGTGTTTAAGCCAGTTATGAACCAGAGTTCATAAGCATATGAGRACAAATGTATTAGAAGGAAAAAATAGTTTTTCCTGGAGTCCTATCAGCCATGGCTTTCTATAAGACTTGATAGGAGGGTATGGAAAGCACTCAAGTGAAAAGCATTTGAGTTCCATGGCAAAAAGATATTACCTACTTCTTGAAGAAAATCCATTTCCACTAACAGCAATTCTTTTTCTTTTTTCTTTTTTTAAAGTATTTAATTCAAAGCACAGATGATTTTAGCATGCATTCCAATTTGAAATTTCACAAGTAGAACGAGAACACTTGACTTCAACTTTACTTGAAAATGTAATTAGGGAGTAAAAAGAACAACTACTGCGCTTACTCTCTCCAAAGAGTCTGAGAACATATAAATTTCCTATTGCCATATCAAGGGTTTTCTAGGGAAAAGAAACTATTTTTTGTTTCTGTGCACACACAYGAGGTTGAACATACTAAATCTTGGTCTATATTTAGGTAGAGAGATCAAGAAAAAAATCTTGAAGATCAAAATGAGAATCAGAATTCTCCAAGTTCTTAGTAGAGTCACAAGTACCCTAGATGATGGAACATGACTCATATTTTGAGGTCAAAGCTCATACAGATTTTATACTCGTTCATATTAGTTATAAACTAGTAGGACTAGACGTCGTGATGACATTCCGGTAGTGTCTAAGCAAAGARGAAGCAATATTAAAAGGCCCACTAAATGCACACCTCTAATACTGCCAAATAAAACTTTGGCTGAATTGATTACCTCATCCACTTGCACAAAACATGACTAACTCTCACATGCACGAAGGCAAGATTGACAGCTTTATGAAAGATTAAGTTTTATAGCTGACTGCAAGCAGCTGTAAAAATATAAAGCTATGAAAATATTACTTTCAATTGAACTGTACAAAACAATAAAAAATAACAGAGGTGTTTTATAACAGGAGTCTGCATTTAGAAAAATGTTTCATAATGACTGCACCAAAGTAAAGTAAAGGGGACCATCGTTTTTTTGCAACACCCCAGTATCATCGTGGGGACAACAAGGAAGTGATCCTCTACAGCACAAGTTAAACCAATTCTGCTAATTCCCCCAGACTGGACAGGCTGGACAGTTGAAATCCTTGTCTCCACTCAGTCTTCAATTCTCTTTGTACTGATAAMACGTAAAACAGAACGGGAAGAAATGTTCACTACCCTGAGATTTTGCACTTCCAACCAAGTGCCTTATATAAAAAACATTTAAATGCTTACATCTTACTCTTAATATCCAGGGCCTAGTACAAGACTTTAGTCAGAGCTCCTAAGAGCAACTATAAACTTGATTTTATCCCATAGTAATTCCGTATTGATCCAATTAGACAAAAGAACCCAAACAGCAGCAAACTTGCATAGTAAACACTCCTCTGAGTCAGCCTTCTGTTATTAACATTTGCAAAAAACCAAAAAGTTAGACATCGCTGATGTTAATGAAGCACTCTTCTCATTGTCACTCTAAAAGCAAGAAAAGAAAGTCAGTTTTCCCGGATTCAGAATACCAATTTAAGTTTGATTAAGACTCCTCACTGCAGCTCAGCTAGAAGGACAGGGAGCATTCTATGGTTGCCTAAGGAAATAACCAACATCTTAACAGAGCAAAAACTGCAATCCTTGTAACACCTCTCTAACTAGCAGCATATAAAATCACATAGAGAGCTGAATAAATCCTCATATGACATAGAGATATTCAGTCCAACTTATTTTGCTCACTTTATAGTCAATCTGACACTTTCTAGAGACACCTATGGCGCTGCTCACAGAAGTGGCACACGTGGCACCATTGCCTGTCCTCTACCAAAACACAGCCACCTCTGCTAGAGCCCACTCAGCCCTTACCTTCAGTCCTTAGAGTTCAGCTCTCATCTTGCTCCTTTCCAGACAGGAGAATGACTTTGTGCAGCTCATGGGGAGCAGGGCATGCAGAGACTAGGATGGGGTAGCAGYCTAGAGCAGGGAGGAAGAATCCTGGAGTGTCTGTACAACAGCAGGGCGAGGAGAAAGAGGGAGCCAGGGCTCCTCTGTGGCTAGCAGTAAGCTCATCAGCAGGCTGAGGTGATGCACAAATGAGTGCCCTCAAAGGTCTTTCCAGGAGCACGGCTAGGGGACCATGGTGATGGCAAGGTTGCTTCTTTGATATGTGGTACAGCTGTCAGGAAAAATATCAGTGCTTTAGTCTTGTTCACCTGTTCCTCTGTTGCTGGAGAACAGAGTCTGTATATCGTATTCCACATGTTGGGTCAAATCCAGACATGGTGAGGTAGGTCTTAGGTGGAGTGTTTCCTAAACCCCCAGCAGGGATAGTGTTCTGTTTTCTATAGAACTGTGGCCTTGTACAAAACGTCAGAGGAGTTGCCTAGCACTACTGAGTATGAATAATGGATTCCTTTATGCCCAATTTATGCTTCTATTCAGTTTGGTCTGTACAAAAATTATCTCTAACAGTGTACTCCTTGTTACTTTCTCTTAGACTAAACAGAGATTTTTCAAATGTTGGTTGTCCTTCACATTACTGTAGAAAAAGGTTGAACTTGGCTCCTGAAAAAGAAGTAAAAAAACAAGCAGCATGCAAAAGATCCTTTTTGTTCCCCAGATATTTAATAACTTTTTTTTTTTTTTTTTTGTGAGCTTGCACAGTATGTCAGGATTTATCAGAGGTTGAAGACTGCCTTTCACACTTTGACAAAGCATGAAAGTGCTTTATGCTCAGCAAACACTGCCATTCCTGTCCATTACTACGTTGCTATATTTCACCTATTGCTTTACACTGTAAAGCGGTGCTAGGACTTGAACCTGAAATACTGCTCCTGAGTTACTTGCCTGGTTACAGAAATTAGCATGAAAATGACAAGATGGCTCTGCCCAGGCAGGGAACATGCAGCTGGCACAGTGTAGGGATGCTGTGGGGACACCAGACTCGCTGTAATTTCTTACTGTTCTTTTGGGAGGTATTTTGGTTTACTCCAAGCAAGAAATTCTTCTGATTAGAAAGCAATTCCTTACCCTTCACAACATACATTTCAAAGGAATACTGCATTGTACACRACAGTTCTGAAAACTCTCTGAATCTCAGATAAAATGTAAAGAAAGCAGAGMGCAGAGTTTGATTCTTTTTCCATATTGAAGGTTATCAATCATGTCTCACACTGCCCCTGTTATTAAGATCTAGGGACGACAAGGGGGCAAACTGCATAAAATAAAAGTAAGTATTAAACCTTTTATTCTTCAAATAACCTCAATTTGATGGCTTTTAGATGAGTGATGCTGTTTGAAACATTTTTATTAGATTTTAGTATTCCTCCCTCCTCACAAGACTTAACTCTCTTTAGGAAGGGGCTTATTCTAATAATGTTTGAGCAACACTGTATTACATTTCAAAAGCAGAGATGGCTGTTCGATTGCTGTTATTAGAGTGGCAAATCTGCAAAGTTTTATCAACTTCATTTTCCTGGAGCTTTCAATCTGTGAACTGTTTTATGTCAATTAAGAATTAAAGTTTTAACAAGAATTGATTAAAACTGCATGAAAAATTAGAATTTTCTACATCAACAGATGTACTATTTGGAAACAGATCATTCTTAATCTTAACCTAAATCTTAAATACTAAATGCCCTGAAAGTTACCTTATTGTAATTTGAGTAATTTTAATTCTCTTTAATGTTATACATTGAATTAAGACCTCCTGTCTCTGAAAATTAAAAATGTCTTCAGCCAGTTCTCATTTCAGACTGCAATAAAACTATAGCTACTTGTGGAATAAATTAGGTTGGGTCAGAGTTTGTACTGGTTTAGGTCAGCAAAAGTATCAGGTTGTTAAGGTGCAATCTTGAATTGCAAAGAAATTCTTCAGAAATTCTTGAATCAGAAAAGATTTACCAACTGTCTTCAGCAAGTACAGGGCAGACGCGTTTGTCTGCGAAGACACAGGCTGGTGAAGGMACCTTGGAGACACAGTGATTCTAGAAAGAGGAGAAATACCCCCAAATACTGCTAGACGATGGGTAGGGAGCAATCCTGCATATCTGAGGATTGTTATCATATAAGATAACAGAAGGAAATAAACATAAGCGGGAAGAAAAATCGCTGAAAGGTTTTATGGAGTTCTTTACTCCTATATCTCAAACATGGACTGGGCAGGACTGTGGCCAACAGAGATATGCAAGCATTGATTTATTAAAGTCACACAGAGCTGCATGTGCCAAACAACCATAAAAGCATTTGAATTTGTCATTTCCTTTCTATGCATTATCTGCACTTTCTGTTATTTCTAGTAGAAAACTACACAAAATACAGTCAGTGGGCTTTTGTGGTTTCTATAGTTGAGAAACCATCTGTGTATGTCATTGTTTTCCTTTCATCCCTCAATACAGAAGACTCATTCAGTGTTCAGCTTGTATTTTCCATTCTTCGTTTGAGAAAATTTCACTAACAGTCCAAGAACACTCCATAGACTTTAGACTTTGCATTACAGCAAAGTCAGTGGCAGTTTTTTGGGGATTGCTCACAGAAAATGAACCTGACTTCAATGAGTCTTGTCAGATTGGGTTTCTCCGCCCTTACTAATGTGTAGTGCCATTGCCACTGCCATCTCAGTGATTCAGGGAGAAAAACTGAAGAGATTGCTCAGTGAAATAAACAGTGGTACAGAGTTTTGGAAATGCAAACACCAAACAGCATTGTTGAACTACATACTGTTGTCTTCCTTAAATTCTTGTTTTAGTTCCGTATTRTGGGGCAGATGGTCTGTTCCATGAYTTACTCATAAACATAGGTAGTATCCTAAACAGAAGGAACTTCTGTACAAAGGAATGTTTTGTCATAGAATCAGTGCAAAATTAAAAAATGGCTTTTAATCTTAAAAGCTAAATGAGTTCAAATATATTTTTCTGGGGCTAGAATTTATTTTGAATAGGTCTCATCAGCCATAACCAATGCAAAGAATGCAAATACTGCCCTGAAGCCTAACTTTAGGTTAAAAAGAAGTATTGCTCATTTCTCTGGCATGAGCTCTACTTTTTATATTTGATATTAAATTTATGCAATATAAATAAAATATGATTTATATTAAATATTTTATATTTAATATATCTTTTATATGGACCATTTCCCTTTCTTTCTTTGTTAAGGAAAGTGTTAAAAAATGAGTAAAGCTGGATAAGTTTAACAGTTGGGCTCAATCCCTGCATTTCTAAATGATTGCTTTATCTGAGTGACATCTACAAATTCAGAACACGAACTRGAAACCTAACCAAAACAACCTTGTGGTACAATCTGTCTGACTGGAATTTCCAATTTAAAATTTAAAAGTAAAAATAAACCTTATGTCTACAAAGAAATAAAGTTTATCYAAGTCTTTTGCCTATATTTAAAACAGAATTCACTCTCCTGTGTACGGCAGAAGCTGTGCCAGACATGGAGTTGGCCTSAATCATATTGGAAAACTGGGAGCAACTTCAGTGCTTCACATACCAAGCTAGCTGTTACCTGTATCTGAGAAGAACACTTTCCTTCCCCCAAGGCTTACAGGCTTATAGGCTCTTCAATTTCCTATTAAAAAGAATGGAAATTATATCAGGTAGTAAAAATTTGTGCTTTGCCTGCAAGAGCTGTAGAGGGCACAGAAAACTACCCAAATAGAAAATCAGGTCAACAGTAGTGTGTTATGATGGATTTTTAGGGCAATCAATAGATCATCAATAGTGATTTTTAAATTTTGCTAATATATTATTGGTTAATATCTGCATTTTAATCAGATATTATTTCCTTTTTTTCCTCTCTTTCCAAATGGTTATTGAAAGAAAAAGAGGGAGAGAGAGAAAGAATAAAATATTCTGTTAACTGAAGCCTTTCTAACAGTCTGACCTTATTTTAAAAATAGGTGATGCTAACTATCCTTACAAGAATAAGCAGATGACTTGAATTTAATATTCGACTGGTCATCTTTTTCTTCAATTACCTCATGATAATTAAGGTTTAAACTTTGTATTCAGAGTTTCATATAGGGAGGCCCTTCTCTAATAATGAACCCCCAGATTTCTTGAGATTTAATGGTGTTATTCATATAAAAATCTCAGTATTCCAGCACCTCCTAGTTCTTTTCCATTACAAGCAAGCATGAGCTTGAAAAGTCTGCTCTGATTTCCATMATTTTTGACCTTAGTGGGATGTTCTACTTATTCTTGACCTATGTGGCTGTTATGTTCCAAGTTACTTAAGTAATTTATTAATCATTGCATTGTTTTTTATATTGTTAACAAAGGAATAAACACATTTCTGTCAATATATTACTCATCAATACATTATCAACATTATCAGGCTGCAGTCACAACAACCCCAAATATTTARCACTACTAAAAGAGAAGTTCAATATGAAAGCTTGAAATTCACCTCRAACACTTACAAGCTTATGGATTTTACCAAGTTTAACTCAGTATGCATGGATATTTCCACAGAATAAAGGATTTATACACTAGCTAGCTTCTTGCTTTGGACACGTTACCCGTGGCAGTCCAGGAAATTCACAGGTACTACAGTGATTCTCTGCTCTTATCCTTGAAGTGTTGCATTTATATATCAAGCTTTATCGACAGAAACTGTGCTGAAGCCCAGGGCYGAAATCATTATTAAGCATCTGTGAATGGGGAAGCTAATGTACCTCTGAAAAATGGCTCAGATTGGTGTGAGGGTGTGATTTGACAAATGCATCATGAGACCACCGCAGTGGGGTCGGCCAGTTCTGGACTACTGGAGAGCTGGATGCATCCTACAACAGGGGAGAATAACAACAGCTGCTACCCTTTAGCTTGTTTTGATATTCTCTGTAGAGGTGGTTGAAGACAAACAGTATGAATGAGGAACAGATGACAAAGTCACACATCAAGCCCACTTTACAGAACAAACAAGGAAGTCTTGGTTGCCAGGGGACATTTAAAAGTAAAACCCATGCATGGAGCTGTTCAAGGATTGCTTTTTAGAACAAAGGTGATCTCTCTCCATCCTTAGGGGCTGCTCAACACAGCCAGGGCCTTTAAGGGTTGCAGAGTTCAGCCTCTGAAGAGCCATTCTTCTAAATACACGCTAGAAATCTGACCCTGGAGCAAAATATGGAAAGTTCAGTGCAAAGACAGTAATGTCTCACTGCCACCTTCTGTCATTCAGTGGATTCTCCCAGGAATTAGGTTAAACTTGGATTCACAACCTCCGATACCCCTCCCTGAACTTAAAATACAGCCCCCCAAAAAATGATCTAAGGATAGGTTGGCTTTTTATGTCAATGAGTGAAATATTGGCATTATCATACGTTGCCTCAAATSATGATAACATTTTTAGCTACATAAATACAGCATTTCAGCATGCGAGCCTTATCAGTATATCTCTGTTCAGTGTTGGAGTCCAGTGGCWGGATTTTTATAAATTAACCACCAATATTTTACTCTGGGGAGAGAACCAGAGAGAGAAATTGTTATATGCAGGCCAGCCAGCCTTCAGCTTCATTGTCTTTTTCATATCCTTCACTTTATTCAGAGCACATTTTCTTTTTAGTGTTAGGTATTTCATAGCAGAGACCTCCTTTCAGTTTCATTGGTGTAACRCACCAATGCCACACAGACGCACTTTTTTGTAGCACAATATTTAGGTAGCTGTGTCAAGAGGAGAGCAGGAGAGGAAGGAGCATTGGTTCGACTCAGGAAACTGAAGAGTTAGTTACTACTAGGAAAAAAGATTCTGTTCCTATTAGTCAAGTGAGGTTGACTCATTCTGAAGTTCAGAGAATCACCAAGTAAGATCACTCTCAACACAGTTGCACCAACTGAAAAATCATGTGAAATCAAGCAAACAAAGGAAGAGTACAGCCCCAGGCACAAGTTAAAGACCATAACTTATTTTCGAGTAATGCTCCATCTGTGACAGTAAGCCCTTTTCCCATTACACCTGCCAAAAGGAGGAAGCCAACAGAGGAAATCTGAAATTTTTCTTTCTCATTCCTATGTGCCAGAACTTTTAAAATAGATTGCTGATCATGTATTAAGACATATATTTATGCCTAAGACATACTATATGCCTAACACATTTATATTTATTTATTTAAGACATTTACATAAAGGAAGACACATTTTGTACTAATCTGACTTACAAATGTATAGTTCCCTTAAACTGAAAAACAAAAACAAAAACCCAGATCCATATGCCAAATGGAATGCATATTTCTGCAAAGAGAGGATTACTGGCTTTCGTGGGCATTGAGTTCTGGGAGAACATCTCTGCATATGCTTAAGATTCCAGCAACCTGTGGCATTTTCTTTTGCATCCTAAGGTCTCCTTCAGYTCTTCTGGGTTTTCTTTTCATCTACGAAGTTTCATTCTAGCTTGGACACCGTCTCTGTCACTAAAAATAGGCAGTGACATCTGTAACACTTTTGGAAAGGCACAAACCACATTTACTTCTTTCCAAAAAGTCGGTTTTCTTTCTTTTTTTCTTGAAAAAAGACATGGAGCCCAGTTCATCCTATCAACAAATACAAACATTTAACATAAATATAATATTATGCTACTAGATGTTTATCTGACATTAGCTATGGTCATTTCCTGAGCAATCTAATGCTACGGTCACTCACTAACATAACGAAATTTAACTCATCTGCACTGGGATTTGCTGTTTACTTGGAATGCTTTGCTTACTTTGATTTTCTTACAAATTCATAGTAATGAACTTGTCAGTGCCTGGTGTGGTCAATCTTTTACACTACTAACATGATAAGRCAATGGATGATAAGAGGTAGAAAGGACTTAGCTGCTCACCATGGAAGCGTTTCTTGTTTGGAAACATAAGGTGACTTCCTAATTAAAAAATTAGAAAAACCCTTATAAAATGTATCCTTAGTTATCAACCATGATTCACCCGTTTTGGTTCTTCCTTCACTACTTGCTCCTCTTCCCTACATGTAGACATTGACCATAAATGGACTATTTTTTCATTAGGAATAAAACAGAATCTAAAAGTCAGGATCTGATTTCCCCTATTGAAAACAGTTCATTGGAAAATTTCCCAGTTGTCACTTTTTCATTACAGTTTTGTCATTTGTATCTCCTTTTTTTCTTCTTCTTTTTTTTTAATAAGAATATTCATCAGTCTTTAGTAGTACTGATTGATTAAGAAAGGTCATAAAAACAATAATATAACCACTGCAGAAAGGGGTCAATATTGATGTTACATTTTTACTGTTCTCTTGGAGATGTTCTTGAAAGAAATTGTATAAAAGTCACTTAAGGTAATAGGACTCAACATAAGGAGAGAGGGATTCTGCATGTATGAGAAGTAACCCTGATTTTAATGCAAACTCCCAAAAATGGTACAGCTACTTCAAAAACATAGCCTGTGTTTGGAATGATAAAGAGCTCTTAAAAGAAACTAGACAGACTGAACAGGAAGAGATAGATTACTAGATCACCATGTGAGCATAATTGATTTTGGGCATGTACTYGACAAACCCTTCACCAATGATTTATCTTAATTTGGTGGGTATTATACTGARTTCAATCAGATACCCAGAGAATCATCCATCAGACACATCACCAGCAAAAAGAAGTGCTACCTTCTTTCTATTTTATCTTTCCTTTTTGTTTCATATATGATAGAAGAAAGCAAAATTTTTTTTTTCTTTTAAAATACATAGATCACTGCTAGTTATGAAAGTTTTTCTAGGTCAGGTAGCCTACCAGTATACCAAACAAATGTTTTCTTTTCCCTAACTATGCATTTTCCTTAATCTGGGCTTATGGCTRTACACCAGACAGGAAACTTTGGAAAGGCAGGAAGAGAAAGGTGGTGTGACAGAYTGAGCAGAACTGCTAACAACTTAAGCCCTCACCACCACACACCCACATCAAGTTACATGATGCATATATGAAGTCATCAGGCATTTTCAGTGCCTCCACTCCTATCCATCAGTGGTGAGAAATGGTATAATCACACACTGCAGTTGCTGTGTAGGAAAACTGCAAAGCTGATACTGTATCTCCTACCTGCTGTAACTCCAGCTCTGCTCAGCCTTGCACCCTGAGAATGGAGAGGGAATGGCATATTTAAACAGTTGATCATAAAACTAAACAATCATTTCTGCTGCAGCTATTCTTGCACAAGGAACATTTTCCTAAGGTTCTTTAATCAGACTCATCATTTTGGTAATGAACAAAATAGGAGAGATGGCTTATTAATAAGAGGGGAACGTCTGAACTCCTGCAGCATGTTCTGTCTCACTTAACGTAAAACTGCCATGGGAACYGAGACTCAGGCCAGCTCATCTTCATTTTCCTCCAGGATAAATCACTGGGGAAGACTTCAAATAGCAGTTTCTGTGAACGAGCCCCTTGCAGACATTTTACCCAGAACACCAGCAGAGCATGGCATGAGGCTCTGCTCTTAATGGTAGCCTCCCCAGCTGCCATGGTGTTTAAAACCAGCGCAAACACACTTTGCTACCGCATTCGACTGGTACCTTCACTTCAACTCTAGTAGCCACCCTATTCCTTGCCCACAGAGAAATTAGCATGACCACTATTTCTTTCTCTCAGACTGCTGTAAGAGGCTTCAACAGGGTATAGAAAAACAGGAGAGGAAATGAATATATGTAACAGAATAAAGGAAAGCAAATTAAGGGGAAAATCAGTAGGCTGCAGCCAGAGAATTGCTGAGGTTGGCAGGAATGTCTGGAGAGCATCTAGTCCCACCACTCTGCTCAAACAGGGTCACCCAGAGCAGTCTGACCAGTGCTGCATCCAGTTGGGTTTTGAGTATCTCCAAGAATGGAGACTTCACAATCTCTCTGGACAATGAGTGTTTGACCAACCTTAAGTACCAAAAGGTTTTTAAGTAGAATTTCCTGCATTTCAATTCAAGTCAATTGTCCAAAATCTCGCAGCCAGAGCAATACAAGGCAGGAAAGGGAAAATCTCTTTTTCRCTCAAGACAGTTTTATTTCATGAACTCTTAGCTGACACATATAACTGTCAGAAGTCACCCCACCAGTCTCTGTACTTAATCTACAAATGTGTAATGCAACCTGATTAGTTAAAATGAACTACAGTCACCTAATAATTGAAACAGATTCAGGTTTAATTCATCTTATGTTAAAAAGCTGGGAAAGTTCATAGGAAAAATGCTGTTTCTTTTATGAAACAACTCCAGGGTCAGAAAGCTTTTCTTTTTTTCCTGAAAAAAAAAAAAAAACAAAAAAAAACAAAAAAAAGAAGACAGACCAAAATTAAAGAAGAAATACTTTGCTACAGGCAGAAACCTCTTCCTTCATGAATATATGAGTAGTGTGGGAATTAAATTAGTACTTTTTTCAGTTTTGCAAGGACTAAAAATTAGGATTCCTTGTGTGGTATTTTGGCTAAAAGTTTAAACAGTCTAGAGCAGGAAAGATTTTCTTGAAATTTACTTAAAGCATCTTAAAGAAAAGAAAAGATTATAGGCAACAAACCTCATCACATGGTTTCTTTCTTTCTTACATTTGTCCAATGAAATGCTTATTCTCTTTCTCTGGACTATGTCTGAAATTACAGAAGAAATTACATGACTTTGAGTGTTACTGATTGCAAAGGGACATCCGTGGAGAATTTCCTCTTTCATACAGTGAGTGTATTTCTTTTCAAATTCTGATCCTCACGTCTTAAAAGAACATTATGGATCATCCACCCTCAGTTCCTGTTAAACATAAGGCAGAGATTTTGGTGTCAGTGTGGCACTGCTTTGTATTCATTTCTGAGGCCTCAAAACAAAGATATCATCAAGACAAATCACTTGGGGAAGAAAGCAAAACCAAAGTTGATTTCTAAACCAAAATACTTCTATTTATGATCATCCCAAGAGTTTGTCATAGAAACATAGTTCTGTGACTTAAAGGCCAAATATTTTCCTCTAATGGAAACATGCAAAAACAGACACTCCATGGAGAATATTTACATTTCATCTACAATCTGCTGTTTTAGACAGACCGATACATGTGATGATAGTTTCTAAGGCTAACAACATGGTCAGAAACTGCGGACTACTACTGTCTGCAAAAGGACTTGCTTACTTCAGACTAGTCCTAGTGTACTGCTCATTCTCATGTGGCCATGCTAAGAAGGGCTGGCAGGAGCTCAGTGGGGGCTGCCACCTCCTACAAGCTTCTTTGGCACTGAGGATCTCAGTTCCTTGAGCTGGCACCTGAAGAGCCTTGAGCTGGTGCKACAGCCATGCCATGTTTGGCCATGGACTACATAATCTGGCCCTGATCTATGGCCTCCATCTTCCTGGGCCTTCCCCATCCCCACGGCAGTGCCCAAAACCTAGGACGGGGGCTGCCTTGCTGTTCACAGGAGTCCYCATCCCACAGAGCACCTTGGCAATGAACTACAAGAAGGCAGCATAATACCAGTTTTGTTGAATGCATGAAAACTTCTATTAAAAATGATGGTTCCTGCCTTCTGTTTTAATGAATATTTAAGTATAAGTGCATCTTTTATGTTCTTCATTATAAAATACAAAGTTCCCTTAGTGTTCAATAAGCTGATTTATTCCTGCYGAAACCAATAAAAGATAATAGAAGAGAGCCCACAGCGTTATTAATTACCATGGGTTCCAATTAGATGTTACACATGGGAACAAGTCAGGTGGCAAGACAAACAATGGTAAGATAGACAGATATGGCCAAGTACCKCACCCTGTTCCAGAAAGACAGATGATGCCCTACTCTTCCTGCAAGCTGATAAGGAATGACCTTTTTTTGTCATACCAGGCACATTGTGGTAAGAAGTGTTAAGGTTAAGTGTCTGAAACCAGGAGTGCAGTGGAAATATAAAAACAAAGAAACAAGCAAACATTTGTGCAGTTCAATGGGCATGCTTTTAATTGAAATACATGCAACATCCCAGTTAAGGAAAGAAATGGCATCTACAATGTGTGACATTTATTGCCATTTTGAAGCATGGTTAGCTTCCCRCAGTTCTTGTTCACTTTGCTGAATTATCTCCCAAGAAGTAAAGAATGGTAATGTGTCAAAGGTTTCTTTTTTTTTTTTCCCCCCCCTTTTAATCAGTATGTTTTTAACTTATTGGCAGATGAGGAGCCTAGGCCTAGTTATGCATTTTCTATTAAACAGTCAGCAACCACAGCGAATGGAAATAGCTGTGGGAAGAGGGAACACAGCCCAAATCCTTCCATCTCAACAGCATCAGCTCACTTTCTGGCACTGTGATCCTTGCTGYCTTTGCTGAACAAGAGCTCTACATAGGCAGGATGTGTCACCAGTCTGTAGCCTGTYGGTTCTCAAAAGAGGAGGGTAGCACAGGTTTGAATCTGTTGAGAAGCTGCTGGACCCAGAGTGCCCTTTTCTTCAACAAGGCTCTTACTGCTAAGCTCTCATACAAAACACAGGAAAGCACCACTCATTACTCCAGAACAAAAGCATCTATGAAGCATCCTGCTGTCACATCATTTAATGGTGAACAATCGGGTGTCCTCCATGCATTCCTGTGAGCTGAGATCCTCCTAAGATTACTTGCTGTACCACAGATCAGGGGTGTTTTGAGCATGTGCATATGAGGAAAACTGGGACTATTTGAGGAAATGTCAGTTAAACCAGAAAGGCATCCAGTAAGATTAGATGTCCCATGGTCCAGGCAACCCTCTTGAGTGAAGATCTTTGGATCAGTTTTCTTTGAAAACTATGAGCCATGCTGAAGTTCCATTTTGAGTTTACCTTTAAAGYATTTACTCACCTCAGACAAGGCAATGTGTTCTTACACAGAAAATATTTTTAAAGAGTATCTTTTTCCTACTCTCTCTCTCCTTGTAGTATGACATCTTCACAGGAAAAGATTAAAATAGTTTGGATGCCATAATATGTAAGCTTATGTGCAATTTTGTTGGGCTTTCACTGATTGGATGGAGAACAATCACCCTATACRAAGAGTATCTGCCGTACAATACTAATATATACTTTTAATCACAATGCTAGCATAAGAAAGAACCTTTCAGACAGCATTTGCTAAACGCGTTTAAAATTTTCAAAGATACTAACAAAACAGTATGTTAATTTTACTTAATTTAATTTTCATGACCAGATTCACTGGTGCATACAAGAAGCACAAAGCAGACAGAGCAAAACACATCAACAAATTAAATGGGGCTCAGATTTGCCTGGCAGCACTGTACCCACCTCTCCCAACCATGACTTTTTTTGCATCTTTTCTTTAGTCTGCACTGCTAAGGGATTTTACTGCTCTCGTTGGCTAAATGATGCTAAGCAGCAACACAGAGAAGAAATAGTGTGTTAAATATTACTTTGTACATGCCTTATTAAATTGATATTTTTTGGTTAAGCATTTGTTGTAGTATACTACTCAGCTCAGCAAATCCCTCTCATTGAATGCTCTTTAGTTAGAGTAAAAAAGGTTGCGACCTGAYTATTCACTTAAAATGCATACACAGCAGAAAGAGGAAACCTGAAGGAAACAAGTATTTCTAGAGATGTCAGTGTAAACACAAGGAAACCCTTTACAGAGCTCCAATTGCTGAACTCTTTGGACTATATAAATTAAATAGTATGCTATACTAGACATCCATCACASTTATACTGTGTTTAACAGGTTCCTTTTTTGAAGGGTTTTAGAAAGTAGCTGAGATTCTGCAGTACTGAAATGCTGCTCTGAACAGTTGTTCGAATGAGAAAAAACAGTAAATCTGTCAATCCCAGGCTACATTCAGCCCAAAGAGACCTCCGAAAACTAAGGAAAAAGTGGAATTACTGTAGAGTAGATCGCTAACCTCAGCAGGGCTTGAGGCTTGACTGCAAAGTAACATTCACAGGGGTATGTATTTATGGCAAGAYGGGAACAGGTGCCTGGCACTGTCTTCAGAACTCCTTCTGAGCCGCACTCCTACATGTCTGAGCTGTGCAGTTCCTTCTCAGCATCTCATTAACAACTTAGGTTTGTATCTGCATTTTCAATATATGCCCTTAAGGACCAGATCTTCCAGGGCAGACAAASAGAATAATTTCATCCAAAAACAAGGATCTGTTTCTACCCAAGGACATGAGTGTTCTCGTAGAAAGCTCTAAACCAAATGGAGTTTTTAAGAACTGAGTCTTGTCTAAAATATATGAACTGGGGGTAAAACCGTAAACATGCATGAGGTTTTATGCTAAAACTAGGATTTTAAAAAAAGGCAAGATTTTTTTCTCCTTTCGTTTAGCTTGTGTCAGACAACCTAAAAACCCAAAGCATTTGAGGGTGCTTTTCAAAAGGGTAGCGCTTAAAATACAAGCAATTACCTTCTGGATAAGTCTTTTTTTTTTTTTTTTTTTTTGCCTTCCTCTCCCTTGGTTTTACATGTGAAATAAGTACATTTAAATCCAACTACAAATCAGGTCATAGTTATTCACATAGTTGAAAATTTTGATTGGAAGCTGCTATTCCAAATCCCCTAATAAAAAAGAATATGTTTATCTTCTGCTGTGATCAGAACTAATTAAAAAAAAAAAACAGTTACTGTCTAATAGTACTACATCTGCTAAAAAAGAATAATTTTAGGAAACTTATCTCTGGAGTTTTGGAGGTTGCTTTTTTATTATTTTTTTAAGAACATAAAAAATGTATTGAGCCACAAAGGAAAATTACAGGGGGATGGGACTTCTATTCTCAGAGAATCTTCTGTCGCTTAAGGGGCAAAACAAGTATTTTTATTTTTAGTAGCTCTTTACTGCTGAAACCACTTAAAAGGCTGAAACCAACTACTCTGTTTTTTTCATATACATCAGGAATGTTCAGCTCCTGCTGAGACRTTTGCTTATAGATGGATGCTACAGTTCTCTCATTAGAGGAAGGCASCTCAGTATTTAATGTTCACTTTCAWGTTGTTTTGAATACACTTATCACTTGCCACTGACATTTTAGACAATGGGTTATTTAAACACACCTTCTGTTCAAGCCCATTTCTCCCAAGATATGCAGCAGTGATTGATACTTTAAAAATGAGGAAGGTAAATCACTGAGTCATTGCCTGCTCCAGCCTGTGAATATATTTCAGGGATTTTTGTAAAAGATGAATCAATGATTGTATTGTTTTGTTATCACCTGTTTTATTCCTTTACTTTTTATCTTAAAATAAGCTACAATAAAAAYGTCAAATGAAAAAGCACTATTTTGAGCATTTTTATTAACATGTAACTCGTAAGACCTCTGTAGGGTCTGAATTTTCCTAATTTTCCTTTCCTTATTTTTTTTTCCTTAGGATTTGGCTCAGTCTGAAAAAAAGTCAAAAAAGGAAATGAGAACCACTGAAATCTCACTGCACTTAGTTTACATTTGAAGCACCAAGGAAGGAGAGGGGTGAAAAAGATGAGTTTTCTGCCACTTTTCTGCCTGTAGTCAGGGGATGATGAATAATATCCTCCAGTATGTTTTATCTTACTCATATTTATACAGATGCTTCAGCAGCTACTGATCTCAACACTGAAACAGTAAGAGGAGGAGGAACAAGAGATATTCCAGGCCTTGTGTTTTCAGAATACCCCTTTTTCCATGCAGCTCTCACATCCATCTCATCTGTCACCAAATTTCTCATTTGAAATTACTCTAAACACTCACATCTCCTTGTTCCCTACATATTCTGGGTATTACAGCAATATCTGATGTTTCCTGCATTCTTAAATATTAATAGTGGAAAAGGAAATTGTGGTGAAAATTGCTGTTCAGTGGAAGGTTCTCCATTTCACCTGATGTTCAACTGATACTATTTTATCAGATGCCACCATACCAGCGTAAACTCCTGGTCAGCTCAACACTTTCAATCATGTCTAGAGAATCACGTCTATCATCTTATTACCATGACATGCAAGAGAAGAAATTTCAAATAATTTAGAATTGTAACAGCCACCAAGGTATCTGAATAGCTAGGTATCTTTCTAGATGTAARAGAGTTTTTACAGGCCCAGATCAAAAGAGTGCACACAATTATTTTGCTAAAAAGGAAATAGCAAAAATCACTATTTATGTATCATAAGCCAAATTAAATGAAGTCAAAAAAAAGAAAAAACAAGAAAACCCCCAAAACAACAAGAAATAAATCATTCAAGTGATCTCTTACTATTTACTTTGGCAGAGCTGTACAAACTTACATTAAATTATCAAAGAACATAGTGTTTAACATCTAAGTTTTTRCCTGTACACAGGACCAGCTTTCCTTTTTCTTTTAATAAAAGAAGACTTCCAACAGTTTGCTCCAAACTCCAGCATATCACATACAAGATTAATATTCTTGTGAGCTGGGTTCTTAGGTCACAGTAGAGGGTTTTAACAAGAAATTGCATTGCAATAGCAATTCTTTTATGAAAAAAGTGAATATGATATAAAGCAAAATGAATAAAATCTGTAGAATCAGACATTTCGTAGAAGTTACTAAAATGTAAAAATATCTGTCTCTTTCACTGCACAAGAAAGCATTTTTATGGTCAAGAACATGAGCTTGTTTTTTTTATATGGATTGGTAGCAAGAATTAATCATACTTATTGTGAACATGTAACCCAAAATCTTTAGAAGACCTATCCAGAGAACCTCAGAAGTATTCAGAAAATGGACAATATGATACATATCAGACCGGGAGATAAGTTCATTAGCTCTTGGGTTCCTGGTTTTTCTAGTAGAAAGGTTTTGAACGTTGCTCACCCCCAACAGTATACTCACTCTGAAGTATTTGACTACCATCATCTGATCTATGCCAAAAAACATACATAAACTGCATATATTAATGSCACCTAAATCAGTGTATCAAGTACACTTGCTGTCGATCTATACTTTAAGACTGGATGGACATGTAAATTAAAGGTTAATTAATTCATAATTAAAGGTCCAGACCAAGTCAAAACAAGAGGATGGACAAGGTACATAGTACTGTTCCTCATAAGGTACCTAGTACTGTTCCTCATTTATTTGCAGTTGTGGATCAACTGGCCAAATTAAGGAAACAAAATGTACATTAACCAGGTGATGTTTGCTTCTTTAAGGAAGTAAAGGCAAAAGATTATTTTAAATAATCAATGACATTATTTGTAAAAATAAAATAAAAATTAAAGGAGGTCTGGTTCTTACTCTGAAGGCAAGTTGATTCAATATTCCTTCTCCTTTATAAACCTKGCTATAATCTTTCCCATTCTTACTCTGTTTCAATAGTGACATGTAGTGGCAATATAATGCAATGGAGATTTCAGAAAACAATACCTTAAAAACAGTGTAGTTATTAAATATCAAGATAACACCAAAAAGACAAGAATTGTGATGCAGKTTAGATGAAAAGTTTTTCAAAAGAGAAAGGTGTTTGGCTCTTCGGTACAACTTGTACACTTGAGTTTGCAGAAATGAAATGAACAATGGAGTGGAATTCTGGAATGTCATAAATTCCAACATACCAATTAGCTGCAGAGTTGTCAAGCTAAGATCAACAAGATCAGTTTAATCCATCAAAAGCTTCCCAAAAGCCCCATCAGAAACTCCCATACCAGTTTCCATCTTATCACAGTCACCTAATATAGTACAAAAAACTGTCTGAGAGAGGGGAACAAGCTAGAGTTTCTATAGGTCACCCMTTTTCCATCCTTTCTCACAGATAAGAATCATTTAGCTCACTCAGTTTGGTAAATCCATGTTTACAGCTAGTAAGAGCCCTTTGCTTTACTAGCCACCGCTCTTCACTGCATAAATTGCTACTTACAACCCTAAATTTAAAATTGGTGCTATCTGTGTCAGACAACAGAATTCTTCAAGTTACAGCCAGAACTTGTGTGTTTTCCTACCGGTATCCACAAAGTAAGACAGGCTTAAGCACATTGCACACCATCTTCTATTCCCATGTGTACCACTCCATCCATGAAGGGGKTAGTCCTTATTACAGGTGTATCCGATCAAAAATTTTGTAGTTAGGCAACCTACACAATTATATGGTAAATCCTAATGTCTTCCAAAAACTTTCTCCATATTCTAAAGAAGATAAGGTTTTCCACATGGCCCCCARTTATTTTGCTTTCAAGTCTTTCTATGCAATTGGGTTTGACTGTATCAGAAACACACTGTTCAATTGAAAATGCTATAGCACAAACCTTGATCGAGATGTAATAGTTATTTTTTTTCTATCACTTAACCACATTTTCAGGTTTTCAACAAAGTTTGCAACAGAACTCTGTGTGCTGCTTTATTTAAATTATTTTCCAATATGCCTTGAAAATGAGAGCAAATAAAAATAAATGGAAAAGGCATGGGATGCAAGGATATGTTCCTCAAGACTATCTGTCTCCTTGGCTTCATCACCACATAAGCACAGAAACAATGTGGGTCAAATGTAAAGAAAATGGAAAAACATCACACAGTGTTAAGCAAAACAAATTACTGTATTACCATATAACCTCAAGAACAAATGATACTTGTTTAGTGCAGAGATTGCTCTGAAATATTTCAGAGCATTTATGGAAATATGATCATTATCATCTTCACCATACTTTAAATATGACTGTTGTCATGTAAGATCTTCTGAAAATTTCACATCTCTCCAATTTCATTCTTTGCATTTTAGTGAAAAGCCATTCCCCAGGAAAAACAAACAAACAAAGAAACTTCATGTGGAAATCTCCAGCTGCTACATTTGATGGATAAAGCTTACCACTTAAATTCTGTTTCAAGGATTCTTGTACATTTATTGCAGCAATCATAGGATCACTATGACAACAATATTAACAAATGCTCTCTAAACTCTACTGCTGCACAACACGTTAGCCCATGTTTCAAATCAAAATCATTAGGCTGACTCTTATCCATTATTTCTAGAGGGAAAACTTGTTCATTATGATGCTTGACTAAGAACAGAGAGAGGAGATAGCACTCAAATGGGTAAAAAGAACTGAAATTTGGGATAGCTGAGTACAGGAAGAAAAACACTACCTGGGTTCTGGAAGAACTCAATGACAGAATGACAGAATTTTTCTATCCCTTGTCCTTTATCTTTGGAAAGGAAAGTGCCTTCTAAAAAGTGTTTTTGACAAGCTGGATAGAAACTGAGAAAGAAGACAATAAACTCCCCAAATCCTAAGCTGATGAGGACAGTGTGGCCAAACTCAGATTCTGTAGGCTACACATCAGCCAAGAATGCAAACAATCCAGATCCAAAAAAATTAATCTTCTGGAAGTCTCTCAGCACACTATTTTTATCAGCGCTATTTTAAATTAAGAAATAATAATAATAATCTAGCAACTTTCACTCAGGACTTGTGGCAATCTAATCCTCAGCACTGCTGCATCCTCCGCATTGTTAAAAAGCTCCATTCTGCAGGAGTGCAACTAATCACTGCTTATTGAAACTCCTTCCTGCCTCCCCCTCATCTTATACAGAGGATCATTAAAAATTGGCTATTTCAAACTAGGATCCACATGGAGCCAGGAAGCCCAGACCAGCTGAAGCTGCACTGGGGAGAAATTCCTGACGTGGACTTGCAAAAAGAAACTTCTCAACCGCTTTACTCTGTGTAGTTGGCTGAATAAACACCTGAAAATTTCAACAGAGAACATGAGGGATACATGTAGAGCTCATAAATGTATCCATTATTCCCTTCCATTAACACACAGAGTTTTGCATACAGCAGTATTTTAAAATAGGTTATGAAACAGGACCAAATGTGTCACAGGATGCACTAACCTTTCAATTTCTACAGAGTGAGAATGGAAAGAGAAAAACTGAATGTCTGCCTCTGGTAGAGGAGCATGAGTAGGTGCCAAACTTCCCTCTWAATGTGTTTGATTTCCTTTCTTACTTGCCCATTGATTTACAATGAGTGATACCTGTGCCTTCTACTGCTATTGCATTCTCCTTCCACAAGTCTGAAAGCACTTTGGGAGTATCAGTCCTAGCCATGAGGCATTTTAGGGGGATTTCCAGAATTCCAGTGCAATGAAAGACTCAAAGACAGGCTCTCAACAACCACGAGAGCATTCTCTGATGAGGTTAGTGCTTCATTTACAATTGTCATGACCTGCTAGAWACTCACCCCTCTCCCAAATTAAGACTCACCCTCCTCATCCTCTGGCCTAGAACAGTCCTCTGGCCCAGGCAGGTGCCTGTCAACTCCGTGTACCTCTCACTTGCTCTGCCAGGCAAAGGCTGCTTGCTTTGCTCAAACACAGGGGCAAAGCTCTTTAAACAGATCATCCCACAGAAGCCTGTTTTCTTCCCTTTTTCTTTTTTTTTYYYCCTCYYYTTTCTGAAGCAGAAATTAGTTTAAAGCAGCCTTCCCAGCAATGCCTGTTTCCATGGCACCCGGAGCAGCAGCTGGCAGCCTTGTTATCATAAGAACTCTAATAAATTTCAGCAGCAGATTGCTAGGAATAGCCTTTTTTTTTTTCCCCTCCAGGTGCTCCTTCACTCATGAAATATCCAATATGGTCCAAAAATCTAAATTCAGCTCTCCATAGTTTTTGGATAGGTAGGGTGGAAWGTTTTTTAATCAAGAAATAGAACACAGGCTCATTCCCCAAGAAAGAGAAAGTTTGAAAACCCTATCCTTCCTTYTCAACCCTCATGGATTTGCAGAGCACTGATACTGCCTACTGAATCCTACCCAAGCAGAATATGCAGCCGTGACCCCCCAGTAAAAGCAGGACCCCCAGAGACAGTAGGAGGCAGCACACAAGGCTGGCTGTGGTACAAATGGGTATGCAGCAATATTGTATTTTCTTGGCAGGGTGAAGTCCACAAGCAACCCTTAGGTTATGGGTGCAAGCCTAGTGGAAGCATTGCAAAGCAAAATGATTCCCATAGGCCCACCAAAATACCCCCAAACTGGTCCAGGCTTGTGCAGTAAAGCTGTCATCCATTCAGTAAAACTCTGAAACTAAAGCATATGCTTAAATCTTATTCTCTTCTGAGGTACATCAGTGCCAGGGCTAGSAAAGACTGAAGTGGCGAGAAAAGGCTCATCAAGCTTCACGCTTTTGCACTCAGGCCTACCCATAAAGAAATCTTCTGCACATGGCATCCCTCAAGCAGCTCTCCGGGCCCACATCCATSCAAGAGCAACAGCAGGAGAGAATTTCTTGTCCTCTAAATCCTAGTCCCACCAAGCCAATATGTTCATATGCTGCCTTGTGATTTTTTRAAGAGATTAATAAGCACCTGCATTTTACACTAAAGTAGTTTTCTTCCATGTGATACCTTTTTCTCCCAAATCTTATCTGTTCACAGAATTGTCATTTACTTCCCYCTAGGTTATTCCAGGCTCAATTGTTTTCAGGTGCATTTTGTTTCTAACATATCGATTCTGTGGTTAACACATTGATTTTATGTACAATTAAAATTGACTGAATAGTGCCTACCAAACTGTGGAAAGCAATGGGAAAAAMACCAAGCTTTCAGATTCCAAAGTAATTGAAAAAAATCTGTATGTTATCCCTGATGCGATCTTAATTATCACAGTGGTGGCCTATATTACACTGGTCTGTAATACAAAAACATGTTTATATCCCTGTGGTAACAACCAGATTTCAGAACTGAGGAAAAAAAGAGAAAACCAYTTTCAAATGCCTGAAGAAAAAAAAGCAGAGAAACACTACTAGCCACTCTGTATTTGAGAATTCAGTACTAACAAAAGACTCTGTGCTAAATTCTGAATATCTGCTAGTACCTTCTTTCCAGACATGTTCCTAAGTTTCATCATTACCTTCTTACTGCATTAAAGGGAATCAATAAACTTTGGACTTGAGCTAGTACATTTCCAGGTTGTCGTTCAATGTGTGGAACWATGTCAAGAACCGCTGCAACAAAGCTGTCATCAAATTGCCTTCTTTCACCATGGCAGAGGGGTTCTAAACAGTTTCCTCCCAGGTCAATGCCTGTCACTGCATCTGCTACAGATGTGACTTGTGACTCCACACTATATAACTAACTACGCCCCAGGTCTCATTTAGCCAGTGCTTCCTCCAAGTTGCTTGACTCCCTAACTTGCCATTTCCCTATAATTAGCATTCTGCTTGCCTTAGTACAACCAGCTGTCAATCGTTCAAGGAGTTTCTCTTCATGAATCATTGATTGCCATCTACCTCCTGCCCTTCCCATCTGGCCAAAATGTGTTGCCACCACAACACGCATAACTACCAGTTATCTGAATTGGAAAAATGCCCTGGACTCTCCCTTCATGAATATGGGGTAGTATACAAACTCAGAACAAAAGATACATCTTTCCCCAAAGAGCTTGCAATTCAAATAATGAATAATGATAAAAAAAAAAAATCCTGTAGGACTAAATACTCCTTAAAAAAAAAAAAAAACACCTTGATAGGCAGTAGACAAAAATACTGCCTCAACAGAATTTCGAAGAGGAAAAACTGTTCTTTCCGACATTCCCAGAATCACAGAAAAATAGAATAGATGGGGTTGGAAGTCTAGAGGTCATCTAGACCAACCACCTTGCTCAAACATGGTTACCCAGAGCAGGTTGCCCAGGAATATGTCCAGACCAATTTTTAAATGTTTCCAAGAAYGGGGACTCCAGAACCTATCTAGGCAACCTGTTCCAGTGTTTGACCAGCCTCACAGTAAACAAGGTCAGCTTTTTCTTCACTAGAGAACACTACAAGTATTTACAGAACAAAACCTGAAATMGGTAAGAAATGCCATAGGAATTYAACCAAAGTTTTAAACCTTCACCTGAAAGGAAAGTGTGGGTGTGTTGAGGAGCAGTGGTCTCTGAAGCGGTGAAACAAAGACCTTTCTTGAARCCMCACCGTGGCTTATATACCCTSGTACAAACAAACCCTGCCCCCTCCCATGAGGCGCTCMCAAAGCACCCCCACACCCTCTGCACGAGGTGCTCACATGCGATCCACGAGCTCCCCGAGCAACTTCCAACCAAACCTCACCAGCCTCCAACACCTTTAGGCAATGAACGCAAAATATCCTGACGACCTGGAGTTTTACATTTCAATGACGCCGAGTTTGCCCGAGGCTCTGCAGACCCCCACAGGAAAGAGTCTTTTCTCAGGGAGCCATGGAAGTGAATAGACAGACATACATGAGACAGGAAAAAAAGGATGGCAGAGTGAGATGGTTTGTTGTTTGGCAACAAAAATTTTATCATTTTGACAATCATTTCARTACAAGAAATAACGCCATAGAACATTTGCTTGATGCTTTGGAGACATTGCTGTAACAAGTTTAAATMATCTCTAAGACTCTGGCATCCCAGGCTCAAACATATGGTTTGCATATTCATTTGCTGAGGAGTTGTACACGTTTTGCAGAGCCTTAGCAAAGACAGCAGAGACACGGGGAGTATATTCACAGAAAACACAGGACCAACAATCTTCATTTCATTCGCCAAGTGCTTAATAAAACGACTGAGATTATTCCCATTTAGCACATCATGATAATTTATTTTACAGTCATAACATCCTCAAGATCAGACATTAAAAGAACAATAAAAATGCTTAGAGGGTGTTCTCTCTGGTTAATAGTCATGATGCAATTCACTGAACTTGCTTAAACTTCTGTGGAACAACTGTTAAGGTTAGAARAATGTTAATAAACTGAAGGGATTGAGGAGTCATTACTTTTGGTGGCTGTAATTTATCTTCAGATACTTATTAGAAGTAGCTCCCTAGATAAAAAAAAAAAAAAAAGCCAGACTGATATTTTCCATTATTTCCTCCTCTCTTTCCAGTACTTTTCCACTTTTCCTCCCCCTCCTGCCTTTGGATGGACTTTTTCCCCTTCAGAAGAAGAGCCCTCTGCAGAGTTATGAGAACGTGTCCTGCCATTGGAGGGCTCCAAGTAAACACACCTAATTTTACCCAAAGTTCATCTTTCTGAAAAGTGGGCATGAAGTGATGAAGTGGGAGCATCACTCCCTCCCCTGAAGCCAAACAGTCTGAGTATGGAGAAGAACAGGCAAGGGGGGGAAAAAAAAGAAAAAAAACACCTTCTTGCAGGGTGGCATATRAAAGAACTCACTGCATAGGGTTGTTTCACAAGGAATGTATGGAGGGAATAAGCAGCAGCTTCCTCCAATACCTTTTTCTTCTAATAATACCAGGCAGACTAAAGGTATACAGGTCACAATCCTGCTTTTCAGTTATCTAAAAGTTGCCCCCCTGCTGACTGAGCTGCAGCTCCACACTATGGATTTCTTGTCTTTCCTCTTCGTTTGACAAACTGGAGTTTGAATAACCACAGGATTTGTATTTGTTCGGTCTGCAAAGGCTGCAGAAAAACATCCTCTTGGTATGGCACAGCCACCCTGCTTCCGTGCGGTACCCCACACCCCAKCCAGGACTCCGTGCCATCTTTATACTGTAATACAAAATCTGAAAATTAACATGAAAATATCAAAGCCATTTGAAAATATCAGATTCAGCCTCTTGATATGTGTTTAGCTGAAAGAGGAAAGGCCACATCCTCTCACATTGTCACTTCTCTCCCACCATCAGGTTGCTCATTTTTCCCTAGTTCTCTGTTCCAAGAGGAATTTAGGCAAAAATAACTATCCTGTGTACTCAGGAAATATATACATTGAATCTTCCAAAACACTTTAGAGCAAATTCTATTAGTTACTGTTCAGAGAGTGTTAAGGTGTTCCAGAAAAACAAGCATTCTGCCTAACTTCTTTCTTTGTGTCTCAGGCAGGTAAATTATTGGGAATTTGATATTGGAGAGCAAAACGTTTATATTTTCCACAAGATAATGGTAGTAAGACCTAACAACAACCACAATTTAGAATTAGAATAGACCAAAAAGAGTGTCATAGTGGCTCGTTAACAACAACAGCTATATGATAGGTGGCAGATATACTACATAAGTCCCTGCAACAAAGCTGTGACTGTTTTGCTGACTACAGGCTGCAATGGTCAGTGTTCTTTAAGGCACTGATGCACTTGATCAYTGACATTATGAACACGTTTATGTAATGGTGGGTAATATTTAAGGATCTAAAACAATTACAAAGCATTGTTCCGTTGTCAAGTAGGAAAGGAGGAGTGGCTCATGAAAAGGAAAGGTTCATTGTGGAAAAGCCTGTCTGGCTCATAGACATCAAAGGAGGAATTGGCTGGGACTGAGAAGCTGCCCTGGCTGCTCACAGGCGAGCTGGCCAAAGCTGCACAATATACAGATGTGCAAAAAAGGAGATGCACAAAAGCTAATCTCGCTACCACGTTTCGTGTGCAGTGTTCAGTTAATTAAATACACATGGAGGGAGCATATGCAGGTAGCAGGGTTTCTAGTTCCTGTGGTACCAGTCTTCCCAGACCAGCTAGAACTGACTAGTTCTTATACCTGCAACTATAAAGCAAAATAAATGTTTGAAAAAGAGGGAATTAATTATTTCTGTATGATGTGTTCTGCTTCACAACACCATATATTTAATCTCCTTGTACTTTTGCACACAATTGATGTGATTTATCATACTGCTCTAGCAGCTAAAGYTTCATTTTGAAATTGTATCTTATTGATTATATTTTTGAAATGCTTCATGTTAATTTGTTTGTGTCACCTCCAAAATGGTTTCCACACTTCATTTTAGCTGTAGTGCTGTTCTAGTTATGTGTACACACCTATACATGTTCAAAATGTTATATAATATATAACAAACAAGTAAAATAAGAAAGTTCATGGTCAACTTGAAAGATCAAAATCTAATTTAAGAACTAAATTATCCTGGCTAAAAATAACTTCTGAAAAAGTTAGCTAACTCTATTTTTSTCTGATTTAAGTTGCAAGAGATCTAGAAAGGATATTGCTTTTTGGTACTGGCCATAAGAATGGTACAACAGAACATTAAAAGCACAAAAAGTRTGTGAAATTTTGAGAATTATTGGCRCAATTTATGAAGTACTAGAAATGCTATGCTTTCAATTACATTTGAAAAAATTCCACTGAGTCTGATACSCTATTGCCCTGCACAATATCTACATTTAAACCGATACAAAAGAGGTTAGAAAAGACTCCTGGTTTGCTCTGCACACATTTCAGCTTGACATGACACTGGTAACGATCCATGACAGAACGACATGTTCCTGAAAAGATATTTCAGCCTAACAGAAAATATTACCTATAGCACTTATGTGTATTTGAGGAGGGCAGATGGGGAAAAAATAAGCTGTATTTCCTGTCAAGACACCTTACTGTAGCCCTCACCTAATTGAAAGCAGTTTCCATTGAAACCAGGGAAAAAAAATGCAGAGAATGTAGTTAACACATCTTAGGATAAGATTAGGATTAGGATAAGATTTATTATTTTTATTTATTTATTTATTTGTTTTATTTTCTTTTTTTTTTAATTATTATTATTTTTAGTTCAAGAAGATTACATAAGTATATAGCAGCATACTGAAACACAGGAAGTTTCATCTCCATATGAGAAAGAACTTCTTTCCKGTGAGGGTGACAGAGCCATGGAACAGGTTACTGAGACAGGTTGTGGAGTCTCCTTCTCTGGAGATCTTCAAAACCCTCCTGGATGCCACCCTGTGCCCCGTGCTCTAGGTGTCCCTGCTGGAGCAYGAGTACTGGACTAGATGATCTCTAGAAGTCCCTAAGCCAACCCTAAGGATTCTGTGATAAACATATAGCAGCTGTTAACCAGAACAGATTAAACCCAGTTGTGTAATATGCATCTGAGATCTTTCAGAAGAGTATGGTATCAGTAAACAAGTATGCAGATGTGAGGACAAGTCATTCAACCGACATCTGTATTTGATTCAAAGTGAGAATCCAGGTTTCAATAGCAAAGAGCAGGAGAAGAAAGTACCTTTTTTTTTGTG
Organism: Eudromia elegans; assembly: GCA_003342815.1. NCBI lineage: Eukaryota > Metazoa > Chordata > Aves > Tinamiformes > Tinamidae > Eudromia > Eudromia elegans. The sequence goes on along the minus strand of PTEX01000279.1, from coordinate 590,624 downwards.
AACAGCTGCCTACTGCTGTTCTAATCTGTGAAGAGCAGAGCTGATATCTCTGAAAGTTGACAGAGAAGGAGAGATCTCAAAAGCTGTCACTCGTGAGCAAGGATGTGAGGAGGGAGCTCATCACTGCCCCAGGATACTGTCAGTTTGGAGATGCTGTAGCTCAAGGGTTCTTCCCTGTTCACCACAGAAACAGCTGACCAACAGGACACAGCCTAGGACTGTTTTGGGTAAAAGAGAACTAAGAGAGGCAACCCATGGTTCATAGGCAGCTGTTTGTCACATGGAGGGAGAATGGTTTGGTCAGGTGGTCGCTTTTGGCCAGGGATTAACAGGTAGGTAGGACCTGAACATGGCACTGCTCCCACGTGGGCTCTCACAGCTGAAAATCACATTAAATTCTAAATTCCAAGTGTGAACTTAGATTTATGAATGAACGGCCTTGAACATTTTCTCTTCTAAACACGTTATTTCGTAACTAGAAATGAGTGATGTGAACTCAAACACAAATGCCCCTCGTATATACCTAAAATGAGAGAGGAAAAAGTTTCATAGGRTGCGTTGTGAGATCTGATACTCTCACATGAAGTAAAAAATACAAAGTAGATGGTGTTGCTTCAAAGCATCTTTATAGGAAAACTTAGAAGAAYGGTGGAGGTTTCTGTCAGCTCTCCTCAGTAGCTTAATAATATGACCTTTAAAATGGCCCTTGGGCTGATTAGCTCATAAGTCCATCAAAGACTCACCACTGTCACTGCCTCTCCTACATATTTYCTCCAGGGCACTGCTTATTATTTCAAGTGAGTTTTGCAATGACTTGTGGCTTTTCACAAGTTATTTAGGATGACAGAATCCAGAAACTCTTCACTTTCTTCCTCTTGCTCCAAGCAAGCCCACAGAGAGTTGTCCTCCTTCAACCCTTTGCCAACAGCCCTCTTTCCTTTCCATCCCTCCTTGCAGGGGTGATCAAGAGCTGCAAGCGACATATCCAGATGCTCTTGATCACTGACTATGGTTTTGCAATGGATAACCTGGAATGCAGGAGCAGGTAGATGCTGTTGATCTACCCCTTTACTCTTCTTGTCCCAAGGAAAGGCAACTTCAAGGATAAAATTCTCTTTTGAGTCTGTGAATTGTCCTGGGGAGAAGCTCCTGATAGGCACGAAGAGGAGGCTGTCAGTTGAGTGCCACACTAACAGGATCCATGCCCTCTCACCCAAGGCAAAAGTCAAATAGGAAAGAAGGAAAGAAAGAATAGGAAAGATGGCAAGGCTCCTTCAGGCATGTAAGCAAAGCCACATTTGAAAGCAATAGATAATATGGTAAGATTTCTACTGCATTGAAGTAATTGGTGTGACTTAATAAATTAGATAAATTATAAATAAGATAATAGAGCACAGGATGCTATAATGCAATCATTTTGCATTACTATACCATAACTAATGATTTTAATCAAGCCTATAGGAAAAGGGAGACTGCCACACTTGGTGGCATTCCCAATATTCTACTCCCTTCCCTGCTCCTCTTCTCCTGGCCCAAAAAATAAAAAATAATAATAAAAAAAAGACACAGAGCCTTCCTCTGCCAAGAGAAATGTAGTCAGATATCTCCAGATATCTGTGTGTCTAATATGGGAATTTAGTTTTCTAGCAATAAGACCATAGATGTCACAAGAAAGTATTACGGCTTTTTATCTTACAGGACACCAACAACACAGCACTGCAATCATAAATACTAGGTAAAATAGGGTGAACTGCTTGCAATGGAGAGTTTGATGGATTAATTTAGCCTCTTTGTTTTTCTTTCTGAATTCTTCATGAGCTGATTTGAACAAATACTACTTATTTGACCATTAATTCATGAAAGATCTATGGATCATTTGCAAATTATGCACTGCCACTGCTGCTTCACTGTGCACACAGTCATCTAATTTATATAGTATGAATTCTGTTTTCTGATGAGAGGATTCAAACAGGAAAGAAACCCCAAAAAACAGAGTAAGAATCTTTATCTCATGCATTTTTACTTATGCATTCACATACCTTCCTTCTGCTGCAAACACACTTTTTCATCTGTTTATCGGTAATCCTGGAGAATGATACACCGTTTGAAATATCTGTCTTTAAAATAATACGAAATTGTAAGAATAAGGCATACTTCCAAGATATGGACTAGCTTCAGGTCTGTTAAATAACAACAGAAACTCAATGCCATACATTTACATCTTGGCAGGGGAAATAAAAGGAGATGGTGGAAGAATTTTTAAAGGCATCTCTGTACCTCTCTGCACTCTTTGACAGAGCAGTTTTCCATCTAATGTGATATGACCTGTAGAAGCCACCTGTTTTTGAGGCTACATTACCCTTACTTTACAGTAGGGATGGTCCTAGACTGGAAGAACAGAGCTGTTGGAAGTAGGAAACAGTGGCATGTGAGTAGCAGAGTTTTCCCTTCTTATACTTGAGTTCTGCCAAAGGGTAGTTGGACCAACTCACATTAACTTCATTGATGGCAAGTACCACTTGCAAATAATATTAAAACTGCAAATATAATGTGAAGTTTGTGAACACAGAATAACTTCTACTCCATTAAATAATAAACAAAGCTGACAGGATGTTAAACTTTTACACTGAGTTTCCATGAAAACAATTCTCTGTGGTATCCTTTGCAGGTTCCTCATCTCAGAACTTCATTAACCTTTGCCATTCAAGCAATCCACAACTAAAAGCTGGCCCAAGGAGAACTGCAGACAAGCCAGTGCAATGCAATTCAATTTCATCCTGGAAGGTTTTTCTTTCCTGTTTGTTTTTCATCTTTTTCCTTTTTTCCAAGATTGAAAAGCTTATATGATTTCAAAACAAACTTGCCAGATATGTTTTAAGACTATTTGTGAATGTTTGAAACATTTGAGCTGTGTTGTTTTTGGGGACCAAAATCCTAAACAGAGTAGCTTAGGGTTAAGAGTTTGGCTGCCGTTCTATTACAAAGCACTTTAACAACTATCATCACGTTTCTCTCACATATGCACATATCCCCTTCATGGTGAACCCTTTTGACTGCATAGCACTGCAAGAAAAATGAAATAATCTATTCTGTAAGAGACAAGTAAGGAAACTTAAAACAGTAAAAAGCAAGAAGATCAAATACCAGAGTTAAGTACAGCCAAAAGGATTAAGGCATTCAGCCAGTCAATTCTGCATAAAAATATACTCTTCCTAGCTCATCTACTGTAATTTAAAAGCTTGTCTCCTGACACTCCTGCCTAATCTTGCCGTTAATGTCTATTTCAGATAGCTGTGGGAGCAAATACACTCCTTTTTATATGAACCTTTATCCTACTTTATATGAATCCTATTGGCTGGATGTTAAGGTATTTCTACATTCATTCCCTGCATCTACAATGGTCCTCTGCCCCTGAATTATTGAAACAGTGATTCACACTAAAAAGGCAACTAAACTGTGAAGGACAGGGGCCTTGTATAGCACAGGATACAGTTTTGTACCTGATAGTCACTAATTTCCATGAGGATCTTGCAAGTGTTAATGTAGGATGAAAAATATTAAGTGCACTAACATAGTAATTTTCTGAAAGTTAGGCAATGATTGCATTAGTGAAGCTGCTTTCAAGAACTGGGATTTTTATTTTGACTTTTTAGAAATATTATGATGATAAACCTAGCACTACTATTGCTTTGCAAGAAGTACTGACATTTTAGTGAGAAGGGAGGAAAGAAGAGAGCACTTACAGGCATGGACAAGAATCAGCTTGGTGGAAAGTGCATCTCATGATTGAAGTTGTGCCTCTTCATCATAGTTTTGTTCCACATAACTTCTGCAGTCAAAAAAAATACATAGTGAAATATATCCCCTGTTTGTATTCACGTATTCCTTTGTGTGTGGATGTCATGCTTTTGTCCCCCACTGTATCATAATAGATCTTCATATGGAAAATAAATCAGGGCAGTTCTTGAAAGAATAATGAATGACCACGCTTTATACTGACACATATTGTTCAGATCTATTATTAAATGGGCTTCATGGATATGAGGGGACTGTGAATAACTGTGATTGCAGGGTAGAGTCTCTGTAAACCTTAAGCCTATATCTAAAGATAAGACAGATGAGGGCAAGCGGAGATGTGTGTAATTGTACTATTGGGGGCAATTTATCCATCCTAATAATATAGTTACATTTACAGTAGTCCCTAAGCAATAATCCAAGTTGAGTTAGCAGATATCATAGWCTTGTATGCATAATTCAAGCAAATGATTAAGATGATTGCAGATTTCCTATGGGTACTATTTAGATTTTGGTTTAGTACTATTAGGTTATGTTTAGGTTTTGCAACACACATCACTGGCTTTTACAGATGAAAGAACAAGAACACAACTATTATTCATCATTCCTAACTACTCAGCTGGCCTTTTTGCTTTTGGGTACCTCTGTTACTTTTCTTTTGTTTCTATTTAAAGGATTTTTAAATAAATTTGAAAAATTAATTCTGAAACACATATTAAGCAACACATTTAAGATTTTTGGAAGGAGACATATTCCTGATAGCATGATGTTACCACATAGTTTATTATGTTCTTGATTGATTAGTGAATGACTGTTGAATCCAAAATCAGYTCCAAAGCAATTTTGCAGCTCCTTATCCATGTACATCTCTCATTTTTATGTACATCTCATTTTTATGAGTAAGGAAATTTTCAAGTTATTTTCTGCCCCAATTTTGATTATCTATCCTTATATTGCCCAGAAAATCTGACTGATCCTATCTTTTGAAACATCKAAGAATTGAATCAAGTAAAAAGAAAATTGCTATTTGGGAATCTGAAACACAGAACACAGGACACACTCCAGAGTTGTTGCAAGTTACTTTGCATAGTATACACAACAGACCAATACAAGATTTGCTAGTTTAGGCAATGGAGTACAGGCAGTGATAGAGAATACCTACAAAACAATATACTAAGAATTATTAGTGACTCTAAGTACAGTAGTATTTACTTGGCGAGAATAAACATGTGAAAATATATATTCCACCTGTGAAAGAAGCCTTTTATCACCCAATAAAGTGAAACCATATGAATTCCCCTTTTGCAGAGCATGTGAGCCAAGATAAGTGCAATTTCACTATAATAAAGATTTTAAACTATCCCAGATGCAGGCCACAGCAGCATATTTATTTAAATATTCAGTTATGAAAGTCAACATGATTTGTTTTTAGGACTGTAAATGTTTGCACAGGCATTCTTTTGGCGCACAGCTTCTGACAATCTTGAGACATTTTTCTTTGATCTCCACTACATCTTTAGGAAAACATAGGAGATGACAGTCACAGAGTTTACGTTACAGAGTAAAGAATTGCTTTAGTTTGAGGTTGTCAAACACACGTCATTGCATCCCTGGCAGAAGCTGTGTTTGTCCACAAAAGTCTGCAAGCATTGAAATATATACCTATACCTAGCTTATACAATCTGGTTGGTATTACCGATACCCTATGTAAGCCAGAATATTGGTTTGGGGATTTTTGGCTCACTGGTTGATTTTACTCTCACGTTGAACTGAATTGCCACAGCATAAAGCATCTGCAGTGTCTGCAATGACAAAGCATCTGCTTGGAGGACTATGCTTTATTTCATTAATAAGGAATGACTGCAGCATCTCAGAAAATATTGAAAGTTGTTCTATAAATAGTGAYGGTTTCTGTTACAAAATGCATTTGCATATATTAAATCAAGATATCCTAATTAAGGGAGCAATTTTGGATGAATGTGTAATAAAGAAAAAAACATGAATAATCTTTTCATTGAACGACAGTCTGGGAAGAGAATCTGCTTGAGACAAGCTAACAGTTTTTTGCATTGGAGGAGAGATTGTTATATTCTCAGTGGTTTGATACAAATTACTAGCAATGAGAACGATAAGGAAAATATGTAAGTCTATTAATAACATGCAATGTCACAGGACTTCCAAGATTTTAGTAAGTATATCACAGTGTTTTCATAATTACAATCAGCTAAATAGCTTAGTGAGTGATGCAATTTAAATTACAAAATTAAAAGGTCTGAACTAYTTTCCTGCAGATTTAGAAAGGCTCCTTAAAGGATCTAAAGTGGCAAATGAGTGCCAGGATTTTGTACAGTCAATGATTGTCTGCTGTTTGCAATCAACTCGCAATTTGTCATACTGCTTCCAACAAAATATTAATGCAATCAGATGAAATTATTTCCCTCCCAGTCTCACGTTTGGTTTGGAGTCAATGTCACATTTGCTATTGTTCTAAATGAGTACAAGGTGTTCCAAGGAAGAGCCAGTTAGGGAGCAGAAGAMGACAATTTTAAAATGGAACTTGAAATAAGATTATAAGGTACTACATGTCACTCTGGCCTAGTCTTTCACAGCAACATAAGGCAACCTGTCTCCTGCTCTTGTAGATCACTACTGAGAACAAAATCCAAGCTCGTCTCTCTCAAAGCAAGACTATGGCTTGGTCAAGGTGCAGAGTCTAATGAGTTATCTCTTTTTCTTTTTTTTTAATCCAAGAGAAGGTCAAAGAGSGATCACATGCCCATATTCCTATATCTGGGCATAGACTCTTACCATAAGCCTTTCGAGTAAAGGCATTTTTCTCTTCTGTTAGATCAATCTAACCAATGCTTACACCACTGCCAGGCCACGAACAGCAGAGCTATTGAGAAAGGCTCCTCAGGTTGTTCATAAACAAAAAAAGAATGACCTGGAGGAGCATGGGGAGGAGACACCAATCTGGAGAGAGTCTCAGAAATTTCATAACACAAGCAACCATCTGAGACAACCATCACACTAAGTTTGTTCAAAATTAGATATTTTTTAATGAACAGTAGAAAAGCTAGAAACTGTGAATATCAAAAATCTATAAAGAAAAGCAAGTTATCTTAACAGCCCATTGGCACAATTACTCACAATTAGAGGAGGTACAAATTGTAAGTGATTAAGAGTGAATCCTATGTAAAGAGGGGGAATATGACTAAAAATGTTTCTATTAGAAAGATTTGACCTTCTTACCTGTTAAATCAGAACATTAATCTGGAGATGAAAATCAAGTTACAATTGAACTGAGACAAATGCATTTCCATTTGAGTTGATAGTAAACTCAGGTTTCAAATCTAATACAGTCATTTTGTGACTACAGGCACCTCATCTACAGTTCTGTCCATGTCTAAATGAAGATATTACTTTTCTGCCTTTGTAAAGAGCTTTGAAACCTTATCTGAATGGTTATTATGTTTACTCCCCTGCAAACATAACTGAACAAGATGTCCATGTCTGTACATCTGGGCCTTAGTGTTATTTGGAACAAAATATTTACTTTAACAGCATCCAAATAAAGTTTGCTAGAAACATCACACCAGGTGATTACCATGTGATTATTTGTACATCTACTTGTTTTTCAAACAAAATTATAAAGTAAGGTTCAAATCTTACTAAAATGTGTTTGCTTGACTTTCTGCACAGGAACTTATCCATTGAAATCAGTGAGATTATACGTGTGCCTCAGTTCAGGCTTCAGTATACATTCATACAACTAGAGTGAAAAACAGGAAAATATCCCTATTTAATGCCTGTAAAGTCAACGGATTCTACCTCTATCCTTACACACTCTATCTTGCCACACTCCCACTGAAGTCTCTGAATCCACATTCTGTTAGCTCCAAGGACAGCTGAACTATATGCTTTGCTCTTTCATTACAGATTGTGGCTGTCACATAAATAATTCCTCAAAGTGTTGTCTGGCCACATTCTTTGTCTTTTTAACTTGCTCAGCTAATAAATTATAATAAAAATGTGAGTGTAGGTAGACTGGAGCATTTGATATTTCAAATTAGTAGTGATGACAGCAGTGATATATTGCATCTTTAAAAAAAAATCAAGATTGAAAATGTATAGGCTTTCAATAAGTATSTCTCTATTAGCCTCTACCCTAACAGGATATCAAATTATCTCCCTGTACATCAAGCTCTGTAAGCATCACCCTTTTTCCAATGGACAGTTATATCCTAATTATCCTAAGTGAATGAAGAAAGAAGATGGCATTTAGCAGTAGAGTACAGGGYGAGAAAACACTTCCATTTTCCAGCTAAGCATTTTGACAGCATGGCTGCTAAGCTGCTGTATAAGGCATATTTCTTTAGCAGCAGGAATGCCATTATGGATCTCTCACTGAGGTGCAATATAACTGCAGAAGACAGACAAGTCTTTCATTCATTCATTTCATTTCATGCAGAAGATAGTATGAATAACATCCTCGATAAGCTAGGGGCTTCACTGTGCAGAGCTGAGGTGTGGGGACCTTTTCCTTTTGACTTTTCCTCTTACACGGCTCAGGATCTGCCTGCCGTTCCACCTGCAGAAGTGGTTCATACAGAAGGTAACAATTCAAGGTACCCTATCAGGTAACCTGATACCAGTGTCACAGAGACAGACTTCTAAAGGGCGTTCATCATCTAAAGATGCAAATAAAAGAAAATGCTTACATGTGAACATAACTCCCATTGAAGTTAGTGAGCCGATTCTAGTATCAGAGGCCAGAACGGCCTGTGATTGAGGCTGCACGTGCTTGATGTTGTTGCAGACTACGCTCCATTGCTGAGGTCTGTGATGAGTATAAAGTGTCATGCATTACCAATTTTCACACGTGCAGAAAGATTTCTGTCTCTTTTAAACTACCTGTGCAATTCTGAAAACATGGGTGAGAAGGTGAGAGGTCAAAGTATTTGCAATATACCCTGCATCATCTTTTTTTGATGCAAAAGAACGTGGCTGGACACAAATATCAATCATCTTTGGGAGCAAGACATTTTTCTCTTACCAGTAACTTCTGAGAGGGTGATTGAATATCTCTCTAATAAAGAAATTATTCTTAAGCACTGTAGGTCATATTTCTTACATAGCAACCAAAAAGTTCAAGATTTTGGGAAGCCTAGTGAAAACCCATATGTAAATGAAGGTCATGTGCACAGTCACCACCAGCAGCCAGATTTCTGCACTGCAACTGAAATCAACTGTCCCCTAAATTATGCCTCAGGTTATCTCCAGAGATTCCTAGGAATAATACTGTCACAGATGCAAAACCAATGGGTTGTTTTCATCCTATATGAAGACCCACCTGAAGGCCACAAACAGTATGTCCATTGTTCCATTAAAAAAAAGAATATGCTTTGAAATAACTACTACTTTGRATTATTAAGAATACCTCAGAAGACTCCAAGGCATATCTGCAAGATTTCTTCTCTCTGATGCTCACAGCAGACTAAGGCAATGTAGAGAAATTGGATACCTGGTTGAAGTGCAGAGGAAGAGAGCCAAGCATCATCTCTGACAGGATCTAGAAGTCATACAGAGTACTTAAGGTAAGTGTGAACATTAGATGAAGTCATAACTGAGTCAAAACTATAATAATAATAATAAAAAAGCATATCTTTAATTAAAAGAAGAGGCTTCAAAACAGATAAAGGCGTAATATGTTTAGGCAAGATATTTTCTTAGGCAATGTCTTTTTATCTTTTGGCCTATCAACACCAGCATCTTGTAAAAAAGCCAAAAATAGAATGATCTGTTTTTATGATTCATGATGTAGTTCTTACTCTGGGACTGCTCATACAACAAGGCATGGCTTTAGAAGTTGATAGAGGATTAGAAAGGTCTATTCTTTAAGTTTGGGATTTTTTTTTCTATTTTTTTTCTTTTTTATTTCCCCCCTTTATTTTGGCTTTTGACCTAATATGCAAGCTTTGCCTCGATACTCAATAATAGTTTTTGTGTGGACTACAGAAAACCGAGCTCTTTAAAGATACATAAAAGGAATAGCATTGGTTCTTCTTTAAATATTGGTCCATAATCAAATGGTTATCTAAAAGAAAAGAACTGATGAGTAGTGAAAGTGGGAGGTGGCAGTGGCTGCACGACACAAAGGTTTAATGCCCCATTTTTCTTCTACTCTTCTGAGAGGCTAAATGTGGAGGTTTAATGAAGAGATGGACAGAGGAATGAAAGAGGAACGTGACAGCCAGGGTGCACTGTCAAGAAGAGATCCCTCTCTAACAAGATGGCAGGTTCGTCCCTGCAATTGGTAAAGCTTTTGTTCATTTTGCTCGCTTTATTGTCACTCTTCTGATTCATTTATGTTTTATTCATTGATTCGTTTTTATGCAAACCTGCTTTGGCTGAGTCATGTCCCTTGACTCCTATTGGGCATGTGACAACCCTTGGCCCTAAACCGATTATGCTTTCATCTTGTCAATTGTCTGTTTAGTAGATCAATTTTACAAAACCGAATACTGAAACCTGGTAATTTAATACAGCAAGAGAGCCATTCCAGCGCAAAGGATATACATACAGAGGAAATAAAAACGTGTAGTAAAATTAAAAGAGAATGAGTCTCAGACATGCCATTAGCTTTGTCATTTCCTTAATGATTATCTAGGGCTTAAATAATCTCTGAATTGGCTTAATAAGCTGCACATGCTCTAAGTACCTTAGCAGTTCATCAATCCTGGACACCGAATACAACAATTACTAAAAATTAGAAAATGTTCACCTTAATGTAGAGCCCTAAGAAGATTCATACCTTTTCCCACTATAAAGTCATTTTAGGTCTACAGGTTTTCACAGATTGCACATCCCTCATTAATAAAAAGTATGTTATAATGTAAAAGTAAAGCAGCTTATACAACCAGTGTTAGTTAAAAAGTGTGACACAAATGTCTCTTATCAGGTGTTGTTTGTTCAACGGGAAATATGATTAGAAGAAGCATGGAAAACAAACACAGAATGAGGCGCAAGCTTCTTTTTCACAGGGAAATATACTGAGAAAGGAATATGYACCTTAAATTGCATGCCCAAAATCACTTGGTACCAGAAGAAAAAATCCATTTTCTTCTTCAGAGCCATTTAACTGAAAAAACAACTCACCTGGGCACATTAACAGTCTATCCAAATTTCCCTTCTGGCTACACAAAAAAGCACTTAAGCAGCCAAAGAAGATATTTATGTAGGCAAGCGTAAGATGAAGCATCCGAAAATGCTTCATCTTGACATACTGTTTGGAAGTCCATATTTGAAAGTTAAACCTCTGCCATTAAACACAGCAAAAGCAATGCTTTTGAGTCATAGGAACTCAATACTTTCTGTCTACGAATTTAAAGCACTGCTCTGCCCCTGCCYCTGCCTGCCAATAACCCACTGGGACGGTGGGAGCATGCAAGAGTGAAGATCAATAAGATGAAAATCAAAGGAAAAATACAGGTGTTTATATGAATTAATGGTCTTTATTTACAAACTAAATTTCAGAAAAAGGACAATGAGCTACAGCAACTAAGTATTCGGTATCTCTAAATCTACYGAGATTAGAACATATATTTTTATTTTATTATCAATTTGCATACCCCTAGTGGAACAGTAATTTTATTATCAAGCAACTGAAAACAAAGATGTTCTTCTGTGGGTGCTGTTATCTGAGGATGATTATCTACCTTGCTATGGAAGGCTTCAGTGTTTGGCAACTGATCTCTCAGTATACTCTACTCTCCAAACTGTACAGAGAAGCCCCATCTCTCAAAATTTGGCTTCCTCTGGGTATATAAAAATTCCTGACAATTTAAGAACATTGGGCTGGACATTGCACTGTTCTTTTCAAGAAGTCATCATGCTTTGGCTTGAGGAAGGGCTATAATGATATGTAGTATCCCTGCTTCAGTTGCCTAAGCTTAGTTGCTCAGAACTAATTTATCCAATAACACACATTCTTGCCATACCATTTACTAGCTTAAAATGACAAAAAGTCTTTGATTAAAAGACTGGTTGAAACCCAGGAGAGAAAAGTCTGAAAGAAGAAAATAGAAACAGTTAGAAAAAGAGAAAGAAAAAATGCAGATGAGTATTAATACATCTGTTTTATACATAAGAAATGGCTTTCCCCTTGAACTGAATCAAGCCTCAAAATTCAGGGGAAGTCTGAATGAGGATCCTGTGGAGAGCTTTATGCAGAGTCTAGATGAGAAAAAGCGAAGAGAAGTGACGATAAAAATACTAGGATCATGAATCAAATAAATACAGAATGCCATTCTTCAGTATTTGCCATCTTTATGCATTGACTCTCATCTTCATCCCCAAAAGGAAACAAAAGTAGAAGCTCACTTAAGAATATTCAAAAACAGTTCTCCTAGGCAAAGAGTTTGAAAGCCATCTCTCCCTGGAGAAGACACTGCATGTGTTCATAACAGTGAGGTAGAAAAGGCAGATCCTAATATTCTGCTTGTCCTTGTGTCCAACACAAGTCAGAAGAGAAACTGAAGATTACAAAACGCAACCAAAACTATATTCTACTAATATGTAGTTAATCCAGAAGGATTATTTCTTCAGCAACATATTGAGACAAGATATTCACCTGACTTGAAACAGGACTGAAGAACTGCGATTCTGAAGACAATCTAACAATTTTCATTGATGGAAAGGGATCGATCATTGTCAGGTATAAGAAATGAGGACTGAGCATCCCCAGAATCATAGATAGCATCTAGCTGTGACTTCTCTCAGACAGTAGACACAAGCAGGACATAAATAGTTCAGGATAACAGTTTTGGCATGTCTSTCTCCCCCTCTGCACGGTCACTGAGCAAAAAAGGACACAATTCTGCGCGCCAGATTTTGACTAATGACTAGTGGTCAACTCCTGGGACTGGGAAGGCCCAAATAAGGTCTGATCTTTTGACTCTTTCTGCCCTCTTCTTTTATAGTTGTCCCATSATACATTCTGGGCATTTTTTTGGGAAGCGAGGCAGCACACCTCACTTCTCTCAAGAGACAAGGCTTTCTGGTATGGAAATGTCCAGAAAGAAAAACATGGAAAGAKGTCTAACATAGAGTTTCCAATTTAAGATCTAATGCATGCGTAAGGACTTCAATATTTATCTACAGGTGAATTTACACAACATTTATCTTAAAGGCTGAAGTGATACAAACCCCCCATTGTCCTGCACACTTGAAATATTTTAATTATATTTTATTTATTTATTCATCTTTTCTTCTCTAACTAAACAAAAGCACATAAAATGCCATACCCAGAGGCAAGCATATTCAATAGAGAGAAATCATATAAAATGAATAAGTAAATGAAAATTTTAATTATCCATACTTGTGGAAAGTATTTATTCTTTCCGACAGGGAAGAAAAATGACTTCTAGTCATTTGTAATTGAATTTTTTAACCATAAGTAATTCTAATATAAATGCTGCTTTGTATTATCTAGTCCTCAGCTGTAGTTTTTAATAGATGCTTTTGGACTTTGCAATTTAATTTTAATTAAAGGTCTTTTATTTTTTTTTCCTACAGAAAAGACTGTTTAATCCTAGTGTCTCAAAGACAGGCTAAAAGCAAAAGAAAAGCTGGGAAGAAGCAGTAAGCTTTCAGATATCTCCAATAATAGGCAAGAATTTTCATATGTGTAGCAACGAGCAGCTGTGAGCCAGTGCAGGCTTATAGGCATAGTGGTGCTCTACAGCCTGACAGAAGCTTTCTGTAGCGGCAGAAAAATGAACACATYCATATTCCTGCATACTTATTCTGGTGCTTGGGATGTCCCCTTCCAAGCATCCCAACATTGCATCCCAAAGCAATCAATACCAAATCTCATCTTGGTCATGGAGTTCATAAACATTACATGGACCATGAGAAGCAGAAATATTTTAGTTCTTTGCATTTAGCAAACTAGATTTAATACTTTCCTCTGTCCCTCATAAGTTCTTTCCCATCCCACATCCTGACTTTCTTACTTTGCTTATCTCAACATTTTTCTTTTCCCTCTGATTCCTTCTTACTCTGTGCCTGATTCTGTGCAGGTTATTTGAAAATCTGAGTCATGTATTTGTATTTTTAACAGGATGAAGGTTATCTGAGATGTATGTTAACTGAGCATATTTTATTCACTCCCAGATTATAAAATAAATTCCAGTTACTCTTTGCAAGAAAGGAATAAAATATCCCATGCAGCTAGCAATCAGGATCTCTTGTGACTTTGTTTCTGTGACTCTTCCAACAAGCGTTGATATTACACTTTATTTCTAAGTAGCTGATTTTAAATTTTAAATTATACCACTAGAGGAACCTTTTGCTAGCTAACAGCTATATAAAGTGTCCATTTCAATCAAGAAAAAGGAGGGGCCTAGGAGTGCTAAAGGAGCAAAAAATACAAGAAGCAAAACAAATATCTGCAAATTATTAAAAAGAAAAGAAAAGCTAAGGCTGGCTGGCATATATAAAAACATTCTAAGGTTCATTGCATAATCATTGTGAGGCCTGGTGTTCTTCAAGAAGTAGCAGTGTTATCTGAGTAAAAATGAATCACTGTTTAGTTTTTTCCAAAGGAAGACCCTATTTGTCTAAGTAGTGACGTAGTTCATCTTCAAAGAAATCTATAATCCCTTTCCTCTTTGATTATGATCCTCTCCTGTCTGATTCTGTGAACGCCATCAAAGGATGGGTGCTGTAGGCAGTCTGCTGTTACCAGTCTGCTGTGAAGCTTCAGATAGAAATATCAGCCTAGACTTAAATGAGAAAAAGCTGCATGGAGTTGCACAACTATGTTAAAATGCCCCTCCTGCTCCAATATCCATGTTAWGTTTCAAAGCCAATGCTGGCTTTGGTCTAGGCCATCCTCTATCAAGCTGGCAAGAAAAAGGTAAACCAAARCTCACTGACTCACCCCCACAGAAGATGTCTTTCAGTTCCACAAGCATTAGGATTCAAAAGAGATGTCAGAATGGGGCCAAATGTCTACATGTAAAGACATATACCAGGTAGATAGCTTATGAGACATGAATTCAGCATCTCTTATCTGTTTCAGAAGGGCTGCAGTAGTCCAAGAAAGCATATTCTGAAGTACATTAAAGTTACTAACTTACCTTGATTTTCTAGAGTATCAGAACCCTGAAGAAGAAATAGCAAGAGGAAAAATAGTGAGGAAAAAAGCAACTGTATAGRCCCGTTGATTTTAAAAGGTTTGCTCATAGTCCCTGCTATTAAGGAGGTGCTGTATTAAGGCCATGGCTGTGATCTGAACGAGAATTTCCAAAGTTACTCACAGACATGAAAAAGAATAATTGGAATCAGTTACATAGTACCAGATATCTGAATGGCCAAAGTAGAATAAAATGAAACCAAACAAAACATTAAAATAAACAAGGGAGGCAACTAACTTCTTCAATTTGAGACAGATTCAATGTACTGCCACCACAGTGAATTTGAACATCCGTTTTCACAGTCCTGCTATTCCATTAGACTCAAATAACAGATAACAATTGGTCCAGGGTGTTTAAAGTGGCTGCATACAGCTGGTAAATCACTTTTTCTAGCATACTCYCTGCCAATTTTCACCCTTAATACATATGCAATCTGAAGGTCAGACAACCACTGACCCAGTCTCGTCAGAATGAGAGAGGCCACTGACAGGCAAGGACTCTGCCAGTTTGCTCCTTCCTGAAGTATTAACTAAATCTACAGCAACTTCTTTTTTTTTTTTTTTTTTTTTTTCCCAAGGGATAAATGATGCTTATTGTGCTTCAATAAATATTTTCAATTGACATTGTGCAACTACTAGTACTACAGTCAGTGATAGGAAAGATCAACTGCAACGGCATAAACACAGGAAAAACTAAACATACCAAATAAAGACAAATGTTGTGGGCTTCCTTCCTTTCTCACTCCCTCCCACTCGCTCTTGTATTCAAGAGATCAAATAGGGATCTCCAACAGRAGCCGCTGTGCTCATTTGCTCCTTACTACCCATGAAGGGTAAGAGAGACCAAGACTTCCTCCAAAGCCATATATTCCTCGACCTATTTCCTAAGCCTGGCTGCAACTGGACATGCACTCTTCATGCATGGTTTGTCCAGACAAAATTCTGATTTTATGCTAAAGCCAAACCCAGAGTGTTTACTATGGGTTAGAATTTTCAGAAAGTTAGTCGATTAGTGACAGTTGTGCTTAATTTTCCAATAATATAGGCAAAGCATTCAGAACTTTTAAGGTCCCCATTTCAGAGATATTGTGAATAATCAAATAGCAGCCCAGCTGTTTTCATGTTATTTATGACCTGCCCAGAAGAACAAGGTACAGAAATGTCACCTGAGCAGGTTATCAGATGCAATTGCTAGCCGGATTTTAAGACCCAAGAGGTTTTGATAAGGTTAGGAAAAACATCAAGATTTTATATTGCCCAGAACGAAGGGTGTAAAATTGATCAGTTCCTTCCATTAGATTTTCACCTAATTATAGAAATGCCCTTTCGAATTCTTCTAATCAACCTTTGCCCACCTCCTGTCCACATTCATTGGGCTCAGTCTATGATTTCCCAGAGCTCTGGTAGTATTAGCTCAAAATTTGAAGTTCCCACCAATCTTCTCAGGAGAAAATTAATTGGTATATTGTGTATATGGACAAACAAATGGAAATAAAAGCCATTTAGTCATTACTAATTCACTATCAAGAAACTAAAAATAAATATATCAACTACTTTAGGTGCTAGAACAAAACATTCACACAAACCCCCATCACTTAGCAGCCTCAGTCCTCAATAAATGTCAACCATTACGCTTGGGTCTATAGAACTTTCAGAAAAAGAATCTGAGCTTCTAAACTGTCTGAAATACATTAAAATGATGAAAATATACTTTAGACAACTTATATTTCATATCTAAAAGTTATCTAGTTCTCATAATGTTTCTTCCCTAAGACAACATTTAGGCAACTCTTTGGGAGTGGAGCACATCAGACACTGCATGTTAYGGGGCTAGAGGTAAATCTTAATCCTTGCTTGCTAATTATAAACTGCATTTTCCATCTAATTTCCAACAAAAAATATCCCACCAGAGTACTGCTATTACCCAATGCAATGAATGCAACAACTGRCCATATAGAACAGTCTTTCAACTACTTTGTGTTCACTAAAAAACAGAGAAAAAGTCAATAGGCATCTCTGACAGGGAGAGTTAAAGATCAAACCAATTAGGTTGGAAATGCAAGACAGCCAAGTTCATGTGGAAGCAGAGGTGTGCTTTTTTCAGGCAAAGTTCTTATTAAAAATATCTGTTATATAATTAAGGTCATGGAAAGAGAAAAAAAAAAGCTCAGTAATTCTCAATTTAATTTCAGAAAACCTATGCTTAACATATGTTTAACGAAAAGGCAGATTTTTGTTCCCTGATTTTTTTTCAAATTAAAAAAAAATTAAGAGAGTAAACTCAAAAAAAAAAAAAAAACCCCCACCCCAAACTCCATTTTTGATAGCTTCTTTATTTTTTAATATATAAAGTATAACACTCTCCTAGGTTTGGATAGGAGAAAGAGATTTGACATAGAGAATTTCTCCTAAAGACAAATGAAGTAGCATACCCACCACAGCTTTGGACAAGAGAGAGCTGTTTAACTAATGGYTCATTAGGATAGATGGATATATACAGCAAGAAAAATAAATGCTCTGTGCCTAAGAAGAATGGAGTTGCAACATGAGCTGCAAAACTCTCATAGGAATCTTATGGAAAAAATGATTGTGGAAATAAACCCTGATTCTTATACAAAAGTTTTCTCAGGCTAAGAGCAGGCTTGATGTGTTCACGTGGGTGTCTGAAATCTCATTGACTAATTTCTTCCAGTTTTGGAGATTTCATTCACCAGCTGATCAAGCCTTTTTTTTTTCCTCCTGACAACACAAATGTTTAATTCCCTAATTATTTCATAATATATTTGGAGAATAATTTATGAAACTGTTTTTTTCACCCATTAAGAGTTTATGAAGAGATTACTACCTTTGCAAAGAGATGCCCACCGAGATGTTTGTCCTCAGTATCCTATGAAGTGTGAAAAAAGGCAACAAATGCACTATTCACTGAGCTTTATATTCTTGAAATACTGGAAAGAATCACTTACTGAGTGCTTCCCTCAGATATTTGTATATATTTCTATTTTGCAAATGGAAATGAGATCCTGCTGATAGAGATGAGCGCCATAAAGCCTGTATCATAACATAAGTTCAGCATGGATGTTACAAAACAATCATTCTATAATCATTTATTTCTACATAAGATACATCTAGTTTTTATGAGTTTGAACYGCTTTGAGAAACGTCATTATATATGACACATTTACCAACAACACAATACTATTATAATATGGTTCCCATGAAAGCAAGGAGTTTTGCCATTAATTTCAATGTGACTACAATTTCACATACAACATTTCTCAGCCTTAATAAAAGTTTTTCAACAACAAAGTTCTGATTTTACATTCTCCATSCTTTCAATGCTAGTTCACACTGTCACGTTGACATTAAGTTCATCAAACTAACTTCAGCAAAGTCAGGTCTTTCGTTGTTTTTTTATGCAGCAATGCAAAACCTACTTWTTTTGAAAATTAGCCTACCTTATGACTATTCTTGTGGTTTACGCTAAAGATTGATCCARTGTCTATTTATTAGTGTGATTACATGAACTCTTGCTAATGGCTCTGTAGAATAATGGCTTCTTCACATGTTTTCACAGAGAAGTATTTGCCACTAACTTCATAGAAAATTAGATTCATTAAATGAATTTTGAGTACTATACTGGAAGAGAAATATCAATGAGAAAAATAACTGCAAAATTTAGGGGTCTCCACTGATATGGAAATACATACTTTATATAATATAAACAGGAAAATGAATGTGTTTTCAGCAAGGGAGCTGAATTTCTAACATTTTTCACTCCTTTACAGACCAGATATCCTTTAAATATTTTGAATCACATCCCCTTTCTCTTTTATTTTTATTTCCAGATAAGCTGTTATCACGCTAATCCACTGACAGTTACATCACTTTCTTCCTCCTCGGCTGCCCAAGTCATCAGGTAGTAAGTGGCAATATGTGCAAATAAACCTCTGTGGCCCTGAATATATAAGCTAAAATGTATTAGTTAGCTTAAATGGACTGCCACCAGGCCAGAATAATGCCATTTTATTTCTAATTTATAGAAGTCAGGAAGATCATACCAAAGACAGATGATGAAGATTATAAGTATGAAGGTAACATGCAATCTAAGTGTGGAACTTCTAGTGAAGTTTAGTAACATAAAATTCTTTAAAATACTTATTTTTAGGTACCTAAGTAAAAGTAGTCAGTATATCAAACTTTGAAAGGTAGGTTCTGCTAGGAAGGGAACAGCTACAAATTTTTATCTCAGTATGTACAACAACTTAATAACATCATTACACATTWTTACTATATGAGAAACATGCTGAGATACATAGGAAAATTGAACTGCACATGTGCCCTAATTATTTGATGAATCATCATTATACTAATTAACTCTACATATGATGATCAACTTATTATTTATTATTTAATCTTTTCAACAAACAGTGTTTGCAATTGCTAGAACTTACTACTATTATAGACTTTGTATAACTTTGAAATAACAGAACAAAGACAATTCTGTGTATAATTTWAAAAAAGCACACTTATCTAGTAGCCATTTAGAGAAAGAGACAGGGGAGGATAGGCAGTATTTCAATAACTATGTAAATCAGTCATTCCATTGAAAAATCATTCAGAAGCTGATGTAGCCTACCTCTTACTTTGATGACACTCTCATGAAACGGGAATGTCTTTTTACATCATCTGTGAGGGAGGAAATACAGATCCTCCCAATCCAATCTTCCCATTTTTTCCCTTCTTKTAACCCGAATCCCAGTGCCCCACACTGAGAATATATAAAAAGGGATGGTGTAATTTATAGGCAGTTGCCCCAATTTCTTTTTGGGTATGTTAACTGAGGAAATAACTGTACCTGTAAAATTTAAACAGCTCTATATATTTGCAGAACAACTTTGTGTTTGTGGTTATTACAGGTTTGTTATTACTGCCTGTAGTTATACTTCTCATTTACTCAATAATACTTACGTCTGTAGTGCCTAAAACATTGAAAAAAACACTTTTTAATGGTTTTTAAAACACCTTTTAAAAGTTTTTATGGATCATAAAAGGATCCGTTCTATCACATTTTAAGACAGTCCCAAAGAATGTTGTTTCTGATTAGTCTTTCAACTCATTCAGCTTTCRGTGTGATATATGACAAAGAATCAGAGAATACCTTTGACAAGCATTTCTTTTTCTTCTGTTGGACAAGCAGAGTTATGAACAYATGGAAAATAATTTGTAAATAAGCAGCAATAATGCCAGCTAGACTTCTTCAATGAAAATACGTATAAAGCCCTAACGAAAATATATGTGCCTTATGGCTCCAACTTTATTTTAAAAGCTAAAACTTTATTCCTTGATATAGCTGCTCCTATAGAAACATATTTTCAATTTCCTTTAACATGTTTAAAGATCTTTTCATGTTTCCAATGTAATTTCATTCCGTTGCTTTCTTAGTTTTTTCATTCTTTGCTGATATCCCTGTTTTGAAATCCTCACCTGCCTCAGCAAAAATACCATCCAGATAATAGAAGTGAATTTTATTAAAATGTTTGGTGTAATGAGGTATTGATAAAAACAAAATAAAAATAAAATACGGTATTTTCAATTTACATTTAATGGGCCCTAATATGATATAYTCAAGGAATGACCCTTAGAGCACTAACATGAAGCAGTGGGCCAAATACTAACTGCTCCCATTTTGCATTCATGCCATAGCTARCACCATCACTAGCCAAGTCTCAGATTTACGCCAGATAGCCTAGACCACGTCTTCCAAAAACTATTTAAATAATAAAAGATATATAATAAAGATATTTCTAGCCAAGCTGTCCTTCCAGCCCTGTGAACTACTTATTGTTTTATAACCTTTGATAGCAWTAAATAGGTTAAAGAAAAAAAGGTACTTGGCACTGTAAATGATATGCTTATGCCTCAAGCTTTAACTGTCACATTTTCTTCACATACAGCAACACACAGAGATGTCCCCTCCCTTCCATGGGCTACACCATAAAGGCTCTGCAAAATAGAGTGGTCCAACATACAAGAAAGATCACCTTGTGCTTAACCCTTTTCTTCAAAAAGATTTTCACAGTCCATATTAACCTATGGATTAATTCCCATTCTTTTGCCTGGCCACTTCAGCTGCCATTCAAGTATGGCCTTGACCCTGGCTGCAGTGGTGCCAAGAAAGCAGCTGGACTTCCCCAGGTGTCTCCAGCATCTGAACACAAACATAAAGACAGATTTATGTCTGACTTTGTACAAGGGATATTATACAAGAGCAGTGTGAAATGGTAAAACTCAGTAACAGCAAAAAAAAGATTAGAATAATTTATTTTGAAAGACACCTTGCTTCAGAGCAGAAACAACTCAGCATTGCTCATCAAGAACATCTACAGTACAAATCACTTTCTATAAATCTGAGAAATAATTGATGTTTTATGAATCTTGGCAATGCTATTTGAAAGCTGCTTTTGCTCCTCATTGTTGTTCATTATTTCTGCGATTTGAAAAATATTGTTGCCAAACTCTCCATTCACTGGTGCAATAAATATCTTGAGATCCCTTTTTTGTCCCCTGGTGAGAAGGAAACAGAGGCAGAATTACGGCTATGCACAGCTGAGCGGTTCTTTTATACTTTTAGCCTTTTGGTCTTGCACTGTAGTTCAGATTTTTGTCTTTGATTCCTATGCCTTTTTCTTTCCTCACTACTTSTTAATAGCAATGCATAGAAAAGTTCTTTGTGCTGGAGGAATTTATCTGGACCTTGCACTGACTCTTCATTGGTGCTTTTTCGCCTTGATCCTGCCCTCTCAGATCTCATGCTACATGGAGGAYATTGTCAGAACCAACCTTTCAATACCCAAGATGATTTAAAGCAGCATACAAAATGATTTATTTACAGTTATATGTAAAATGGAAAAAATAGAGAAATATACTCAAAAAAGTTCCACAGAAAGACTTTTTTCTTATAAAAATACAGATTTTGCCATGCCTTAGGGAAGAAACTAGGAACTTAGAGAAGGAACTTCCATATTCTTTRCTGCTGTATGCAGAGAGTTCTTTACACAAGTCCTTTTGCAGTACAGCCTTTGAAGCAACTTTACCTGATGGAGAAAGAAAAAGAAAGTGCCTGAGGCTGCCCAGGTGAATTATCCTGAAAGCTGACTTTCCTTAAGTAAGGAGTTTTTGCCCCTGATACCACAGGGTCTTGATTTTGCGTGGATAGTCAAAGCGATTGCTTAAGTATCCAGGAAAAATCAATGTCCTGGCATGGATAAGCCTGTTCAGAGTCACACCACGGGTACAGGTTGCTAGAGAACAAGGTCAGGACACTACAGAAAAAACTTACAGGTTTAAGAAGCAGCCATGTGCTGCGATAAGCCGAACTTAGGGATAGGGGAAAACAGAAAGGCAGCCCATGTAGTTGCTGTTTCTTTCACAGATATTTTCTACTCTGTGATTTGTTCAACATGGAGTTCCAGAAAACAAATAAACAAGCACACAAGCAAAGCGATATGATTTTTTTCAGAATACCTGCAGATCCTCTTCTGTCTCATTTTGTCATGTTGACTAAGAACTTGAACTAAATTATGAAGCTAACTGGCCCCAGAGAAATGAAAATATGAAGGTTTAGCAGCATATTTGATGGGCTGTGCAAGTTTCAAGCCAYGGTCAGACCCAGAAGAACAAGAACTATTTCACAGTACAGTAAAGAATTTGCTTCTTTGAGCATGAATAAATTAGCTGAAACTAATATTGAAAACTAATACTAGTGATTGAAGTAAGCTTACGATTCAGCATTAAGAAGYTGAATTTTAAAAACAGGGTTTTTTTAATGCTTCTCATTGAAAAACTCATTATTTGCTGTGTTAGTCTTACTAAGTTTCATARAATTATGGAATGGTTGGATGAGACCTCTAGAGATCATCTAGTCCAACTCCCTKCTCAGGCAGGGACATCTAGGGCMCGGGGCACAGGATCACATTAAGGTTGGTKTTGAAGACTGCTGTAACAGAAGACTCCACAATCTCTCTGGACAGTCTATTCCGATGCTCTACCACCCTAACAGTAAATAAGTTCTTTCTCTTAGAGATACAGAAGAGCAGTGACTATTGGCTTTTACTACATTCTTGCTGAGGATGTATGTGTGATATATGTTTATTATCAAATTTCAATAAATGTGTCTGTCGCTGCTGCTGAGAGCAAGTCTTCTCCAAAATGAACTAGGAGCACTTTTGCTGTTTATTTCTCCAGCTTAGATAGCCAAAAAGTTAATCACTGGGGAGAAGGACTTGCTGTTTTTCTTAAAGCTTTAATTCAGGTTTAAATGTGTCACTAGTCTAATCAAAATAAGATTAGAATTCATTAAGATTAGGTAAAAACACATTGTTCCTATTTTTTTTTTTCCACAAAATATCAGAGTCTAAGCAGTCTTAAGTTGGCAGGAGTATATTTTGCATAAGATCCTCTTGGGATAAGTAATTACTGCATAATTCACGRGTAATGGATGTTTAACTAAAAGTCCTCATAAGCAGTAGGGTTCTGTCAGATGTCCAACACACCCCTTTGGATTTACCACACACAGTCTCTACTTCAAATGAGGGCAGCTTCCACAATATTTTGAATTGACTAAGCTGCTGCAGTTCAAAGTTTAGCTACACTGGTAGATCCATGTGACATATAGTAAATCACTGACATGTTTTTCAGCAAAGGAAAATAAAAATATAAAGGCTAATGGCTTTGGGCAAAACTTTGGAAMGCTCATAATTTCAGTACGCATTTTCTATTTTCAATTGGTAAAAAATGTATTTAGATGGTACTACTCCATCACGTCATCTACATGTGCCTCATTTCTACTATGAACTCAAACAAACTATGCTGTAGATAATGCCCTTTTATATGAAWAAGAATAAAAAATAAGGCCAGAGGTGCAGATGTAAGGAATTAAATTAGAGAGCATATTTATATAGATGAGAATCTCCCTCAGTGTGCCACTGGCATCAGGTGAAGTTTGAAGCTTTGGGAAACTCACATGGAAGTGTCACATGTTTGATACTCTATTCCTGTCACATTATGAATAGCATCTAATTCASCTCAAGTGATGGAATGCAGATTTTTTAAGTGGCCGTCATTTCTCTGGGGTAAAAAAAAAAACGCCCTGCAGGGAGCTGATTATTGAGGCTTCTTGTACACAGAAGTGCAGAGAGCTTGGGAGAGCTCCACAAGGAGGTTTTTTTGCCTCCCGGTCAGGTGCTATATTGAGCTGGCTTTTGAGTTAATATACATTATTCATGTATATCTTTATCAGTTGTTATCCTTACTTTGCCCTCTGCTTGATTTTGGTTCCAGCTGCCAAATTCCCCGATGTCTTTCAAATATAAATGATAGCACAATATTCAAGGCACATTTGTAGTTATTTGACTTTTGCTAACATCTTCATACATTTCATCACTTTAGTATTAATATTTCCTAGGGTTAAATTACAGGAATTATTATGGTTGTTTTATCATCACAAAGAATACTCCAAACTCCTCCTGCTCCATTGGAGTTCGGAAATAATTTCAACATTTTTAAATCCTAAAAGTTATTTCTAAGACATAAGCTACAATATAGCTCAGTGATTTCCTTCTGTCTTTTATTTAGCTTTTCAGTTTGTACTAATATGCTTCACTAATTAATGCCCATTARCTACATGTATATCCTATTATAAAACATTGAAAGGAGAGTATAGTCTGCTATTATAATCCAATCACAGTGAAAATGTTTCGAATTTCCTTTGCAAATTGCCGTATAAGTCTTCCATGCATAAGAATTTTATGTCATCAGCTGAAAGGCTTTAAACAAAATAGCTCAAAACTTTCAACCCTTTAAAAAAAATGAAAGTCCACATATTACTCTTATAGAACACGAAATATGAGCAAAAAGAAAACATTTGCCTAGCAATTACAGAGGAACCAGAATCCATTGCTCTTTGGTTTTTATGAACAGTGTAGATGAACAGTTAAGAATTCTTTATCCTTAATCAATTTAAGAATTGCATCTCCTTAACAAGGAGATACTGTAGGTCTATTTCCTTTTCTGCTTAAATGAAAAGATTAGCAGAGGCTGAAGAAAGTCCTGTTTTCAGCAGTGATTTTACAAATTTTATTGGGACGTTAGAACTCACTAAATAGCATGAAAACCAAAACTGAAATACAAACACAAATACTTATTTACATTACTGCATTATACACTTGCCCTGAAAGAGGGGGGAAAGGGCCACTATCCAGGAGGAGGCTGGACGATTGATATTATTGATCCTTGCTTTGTTCAGTCATTGCAAGCCCTAAAAGTGGTGTAAGACAGAGTAATCTGCACCGTCCAAAAAAATTCAAAGACCTACTTGAAGTCATCTTCATATAACTGAAAAGGAAGTGTGAAGCTGTCCCATCCTTCTAACAGATAATTCACTGCAGCTCTTCGGGGCAAAAGCAAAACAAGAGGTAGAGRATGATTCCAGTTCTCTTTGAGACAGGGGAGGCAGAGTACACTTCTAAACCTTAGTTGAAAGATTATTCTTTGCGTAAAAAAACAAAGCAGCATCAGAAAAACATGAAGCAAAACATATAACTCACACACGGGCTCCCTTTCATTTGGATCTATCTGAATTAGTTTACTATATGTAACACGCTTGTCAAATAGTATTTTGAAATCTTGCATTTTAGGGCCAAGTTCACTTTTGATGTGACCTCCTTATTTTAGAGGTGCAGAACATGGCTCAGGTATGTGGGGTTTCTCAATGAAATTATTATATGTGCAGGTAGTGCCACGTGGCAGGCTCTGGTACAGCAGGAATAATTCATAGCAATGCCTGAGCAAGGGCAAATGTGCAATCARGATGGAGAGCCAAGCAGGAATTTAGAAGCAAATGGTCCAACTAAGATGAGAATTCATTAAGATTAGGCAAAAACAGCTGGATACATCATTCCCATTTTTTTCCCTAAAATATCACAGTCTAGACAGTCTAAGTTGGCAGAAGGAGTATATTTAGCATAAGATCCCCTTGGGACAAGTAATTACTGCATAATTCAGGGATAATTGCAAGTAGGAATGGGGAAGGAGGAGTTGTTGCATCAAAATTCCCCTTGCACTTATCTATCCATTCACAGATTTTTTTTTTTAAGATGATTAAACCAATAATTTTCACGATACGAGTTAAAAGGAGAATGTCCCTCACACCCCTGTGGGCAGCAGGCAGAGCGCTGCACATCAGGGTGGGTGAGCAGAGCGGGCCTGGAGGGTCTCCAAGCACTTTTCCTTTTTGCTGGTTATAGGGAGTAGCTGTCTCACTTCTCTGAGGATCCTGCTGTGAGTCTGGGCTGGGAAAGTTGAGGAAAGGCAGAGGAGCAAACGCATAAGGAGAGGCAGGAGACTGAAAACACAGGCTATTTTATACACAGCACAGAATATACACCGCAAGAATATACATGTATACCTGTGTATGTGAAAATGGTGACTCTCTGAAATGAAGAATGCCACACTCATTTCCCATATTGCACCACGACTATTCTAGACTCACTTGAACGAACAACAGCAACTGAAAAACCCTGTACTAAATGCAAAATCTGCTCTACTTTCAAAACAGAAGGGTTTTTTTTTCCATCTTTGACACACACTACCAGATCGATGTAAAGCCTAAGTACAGTATTTTATGGGCTTGCTAGTATGCTGTCATCTAAGTTGCACGTTACATGAATAATAAAAATAACACCCTAAAGGTAATGAATTTGTCAATGTTTGCTTCCAGGCATACCACCTTTTCAGCACTGTAGAACCATTATTAATCTCTGCTACATTCTCCTGGCCTTGCTTATGTTCCCATCTCCACGAACGTAATTCATTTTTATGTACCTATCGAAGCTGAAAATACAATTGTCAGGGCATATAGTTGCCCTGACCAGCTTGTCTTTTTATACAGGTGTCATCTCCAACCAGCAGCAACGAGTGGCAGTAAATGGACACCAATGGAGCTGTAATATCTGCAGTACCCAAGGACTTGTCCCCACAACTTCGCAATCTGGTCTAAATACCCAGAAATAATAATAAATAATATAAAAAAAGCATAGTGTTCTGCTCACCCTCCTCGGCTTCCTAACTCCACTAGAGCAGCATTATAATGTTGGAGGGGTTAACTGAGCAATTACAAAGCATGGATTACAGCAAAATGAACAGGCGGTGGAGAGATGGGAGAACTGAGGAGCACTACTGAAAAAAAGGAAAGATTAGAGTGTAATGAAGATTTACATGCTAATTAAGACAAAAAGAGTCTGTAATAAAAAAGAGGTGTCAGGAAAGCCTGACAAGGGAAAACAGCTGAGAAGCCCAGATTCCAAAGCAGAGGACAACTGGAGGCATCTGGGGAGACAAACAGGAGAGAGAAGAGTGCCCAAGTCAAAGTGCTCTTGAAAGAGAAGATCTTGTAGAATTTACTTCTCTTTGACTTCAGCAATGAATATGTGGAAATTGGATACTGCTGGATACCCATTTCTTAAGGGGCACTTGACCCTTTGAGTTTACATGCAGTATACACCTGACTGCCCAGCAGCAGTATTTTGGCCAGATTCAACCAACTGTACAGCCAGAGTTCCAAATTCTGAGGAAGAGCAGAAAGATTAGGAAATGGCAAGTAAAACATGAGAACTAAACAGGTCATGGCTTCGGATGTGATGAGGAGCTTCAGCAAAAAACGCCAAGCAAATACAAAACAAGAATCAAAGGCTATAATTAGAAGTAAATACATGAGATTAGACTACGTCATTTTTCCCTACAAATATGCTGTATATAATTCTGATATAACACCTGACGCTTGGGCAATAGCAAATTTAAAAACATATAAATCTAGTTGCTATCAATAGCAATCCAGTCTGGCTATGTAAATAATACTCCAATAACTGCAGCATTTAATACAACATTGTCACAATATGCAGCAGAATTATCTTCTGGTTCAAAAGGCAACAGGTAAGTAGGTAGGTAGGGGTCCAACAGCCATTTCAGGTCTCTCACTTAGCTTGTGGATCAGCTTTGACTAGCTGATCGATAGGCTGGMTGGTGAGACACTTCTAAGAAAAAAATAGTATACTTCCTCTGAAAAATAAATCAATAAATTGAAAATTAAAAATCATGAAATTAGTCTTTATAGCAGGTGCAGGATCTCAGATTTAAAATCAAATCTCAAATGCCACCCTTACAGACATAGTTTTTCTCATAATACATTGCTCAAAAATACATACTTTGCGTGAAACACTGGGAATGAGAGCTAAGTGGAAAAACTGTCCCCTGGGTCTATGTCAAAGTGTTCCTATCCAAATAGAAGTCCTCCCTTTCTATAATATAGCAAACAYGCTCTTGCATGACTCAGTTAATGCACAAATACGATAAACGTACTGAAAACAAAATAATTATGTTTTTCTATTCTTCTATTATTGCACGTGCCAGATGATCATTTTGAATGGAATGCTTTATTAATCAAAGATGAGGCAGTTGCCTTTCTCAAAGCCATTAGAATTTAATGTATCCTGATACTGATCACCTAGCACTGTATCTTTTCCACTTTTTCCTTATCTTTGACAATTCATTAGCCACTTTCTTGTGCTATTTCCCCAAGAAGGTTATTTTGCAAGTTTTAAAGTAAAAAGGACATGCAACTATATGCACAAAAAGTTTTCTGCCTAGGTAAGTAACAGCGATCTTGCTTTGAGGGATATATTGAGATATGTTTTACATCTGCAGAGCAGCATAAAGCAGAATTTCTCATATTGCAAATGTACTGTTATCACTTTGGCAAACAGTACCAACATGATCCAGTATATACTTCAAACTCAAAGTTTTAAAGGTAGCAATCTGGAATCTTAAGTACAAATGCTCCAGTACTAAATACAGCTTTTAACTGTAGTATTATGCAGTTTTATACAGATACTTTTTTTGTACAGATGCTTTTTTTTCCACCTTAGATATAGCCTAAARCTTCCCCGCAACACTATTCTGAATAAAAGGAGAGGGGAAGAAAACCAAACTTTTGTAAAGGTGTTACATTTAAATAATGTCCTCTCAAATGCCATTTATAGCAAGATTTTACAAGCTCAGATGATCAGAATTACAAAATAATTATARTTTTTTGATCCTGCCTACCATGCCAGATCCTCAGTGGAATGTATTAACACAGATCCACCATAAAACATCTGCAAGTATCAAAAGAAGTAATAGCAGTCGTTAGCTGTACAATAGAAACAGTTCTTTTTGGACAGGCCCAAAATACAGAGATAGATAAATACAGAGATAAATACAAGCAGAGCTTTCCAAAGGATCAAGTTAACTCAGAACCTTAGTCCTGAAAATGATTGCCCATCTTTTCCCATCTGAGCGACCCTAGAAAGTCAGTGTTTCAGATTTTCTTCTTCAAAAAAGTAATCTCCCAATAAGCACTTTTCCTTTCCCAAAAGAACAGTGTCTCATTATGTCTAGGCCTTAGAACTTAACCACTTGCACATGTACAAAGAAAGCAGTGCTGGCCTGCCAAGGCCTTGGTTAGGAGGTAGAGTGTCCCTCCAGAAGGACAAGCTAACTCAGACCTCTAATAAAAACTATAGTCCAAGGAAAGCCGTGAAAATTCAGAGTGCTTTAGGCAATATTAATTTATTAACACAGCCCTGATGGTACACACTTGCACAGAAAGCAGGGCACCATATAAAAATGGAAAGATAGTAATGGTGCTCTCAGCAATGCCTGCCAAGGAACCACCTGAGTAGTAAATTCCTGCAGTTGGCACAACTGTGCTCTGCACACACACACATATGTTTATATGTGCGTATATATCTCTCTAATGTGTGTATATATATATATGTGTGTGTGTGCTTGTTTATAAACAAGTATATTACAAATAAGCATTTAGGCAGAAGAGGCTAAAATAGGCAGGTTTAAGGAAACTAAGTGGTAGGGAAATACACGAACTGCAGTGCTGCATGATCTTCTGATGCACTGATTTATTTTTGCTTACAGTAAACAGGACTACAGTGTAAGGCTTTGCTTCATGCTCTACCTTTAAAGGTTAAATAACGATYAAAATATGATTTTGTCCCAGGGACTGCATGGATTGTTCTTCCTTACAATTAATAGCTGAAAAGTACAGTCAGTGTCACAGCTTGCTCTTAAGTAATACTTTTTACCAGCTGTCCAAGGAGAAAAAAAAAAAGGCATTAGGAAAGTGTGGCCTCCTAGGTTTTCAAACAATTTCCTCTGAATGGTCAAGATGTCAATGTCATATAAATCTCTTYTATAAAGAAGAAAGAAAACATGAAGCAGATGGGTATAGAAACACTTCTCCTCTGAAAACAGGCAAATAATCATATATACCATATATACCTCATCTTTCAGAAATGATTCTTTGTTGAAGTAGGAAATGGTTAAATAAAAGCCAAATTGCAAAGTCATTCTTTTTTTTTCTTGCCCTTCAAGATATTTAACAAAATACCTATTATTCCTTCCCAAAGTTCACTGAAGGTAGAGTCCAAAGTCATCCAAGAATATCCTCAAATGCTGTTTAGGAATAGCCCTATTTGCAGCTAGTACTTGAACGTGCACTGACCTTAAACAAGCCCTCTGTATGGTTGTGGGTCTCGCATCCAGGTTTTAGGAGGTACATGCATCTCTGAATCTCCTACGCGGGATTCAATGTCCCATTCTGACACTGAGCACTGTCTACCAGGCATTACATGTTCCCTCTACCCAAAATCTTTCTTTCTTAGCAAATAACATGTCTGAATTAAGAATTTCTTTTGGAGTCAAGTATTGTAAAACAAACTTGAAAGGGTTCTCCTGAGTTCCTGAGTGCAGTATGCTCAGATTGCAGAGCTCACCACATAATCTCACCACATAATTCTGTTTCTAGGAGCATTTTGTTAAAAATTGTATGGAATATTGTTAAATGCTAAGACGTTTTCTGAATACTAAATCATTTCACTATAATTTAAACTGTGTATATACATATAAAAAAAATCTACTCATTAGTTTCTGAGTGTTAAAGGYCAGGAATTCACAAGCAATTTAAGCTCTTAGATGACTTAAAGGGTTCACTTATTAAGTATTGAAAATATTGAAGAACCTTTTAAAAGTATAAATTGCAGACCTTATTAATTAGGATGACAGAAGTAACACTCTCTATTTCGAAATTATCCTAATCCTCTTTGTAGACTGTGTCATTTACTATGGAATAAATGAATAATTTATAGCTTCTGTGAGACCTTGGCCAGCATCTCATGATTTGTGAACACACAGTCCTAACTTTAGACTGCTTTGCTCTTGCTGTGTTCAGTCTGCCAGCATGTATGTTGACCAGCTGGCATGTTTGCTCAAGCTCTTCTCAAACCTTAACTCTACAGTATTTTCACAAGAACTTCTTCCATCATAAGGAGATCACCTTATGTACAAGAAATCTAAGAACAAAAATAGCATGACCGTTTCCGAGATGTAGGTCTCTCACTGAAGAGTCCAGCCTATCTTGACTCCTATTAAAAAACAATGAGGTGAGCTGCTAGCTGTCTRAACTCAAAGGAAAGGTCTTCAAAATACTACCATACAAACACAGACACCCTGTTCWCTCCAAAGAAGGAAACCTCAGAGACTGTGGAGACCCTGACTCTAGGTAAAAATGCTAAGTTTAAATCAACTGCAGCTGAGAGGCTGGTTTATATCTRAAGAACATATCTGAAGATCCCAAACTGATAAACAGTTACATAATGGAAGTTACTTAACCGTTCCCTACAGGAAACATACGTAATTTTAATCCTTTTAAAATATTTTTGACAGTATTTATCACTGGTGAAACAAGGTAGGGCAAGTCTATTCTACAGCTATGAAGCAGGAGTAGCATTCATTTTTCACTCTTTTCTAAATGTCTGCAAACAAAACTATTTCCTCAGAAAGACCTGTCATTTCCCCTTCAGCTCTGATGACAGAAATGATATCATTTGAAATCACTGAGGCAGAGATGCCCATCTAGCAGTTTTGTGCTTTCTCTGGGCGTTAAGATGGTAAGAGACACTTTGCAAAAAAAAAAAAAAAAAAAAAAATCCTCATTTTCTGAAAAACATCCATTACTTGGAAAGGAAAAAAAAAAAAAAAAACAGAGCAAAGAGAAACAGACCTGGCCCTGAATTTAGAGGCTCAGGAAATAATGACAAAGCCAAAGACACTCAAAATTTCCTGCACCTCGATCCTCAATTTAGTTCAGGAGAAGGACAGAGAAAAGGCACAAAAGAATTGAAGAATTTTAAAAACATTAATCATAATGCCAGCAAAACCAGGAATTCTGCTGCAAGTCAAGAAAGCCTTGAACACAACATAATTTCCTGATTCCAGACTCTGTGAAGTAGGTTAGATATTGATAGAGCAATCTTGTGAACAAAAAATGTCTAAAAGAATAAAGACTTATTTCAAAAAAAATGAAATCTGAAATATATTCGGCATGTAACATACATCTCCCTCATCATATTTTTTATAATATATAGCACTCACTTTGGGAATAATTTTTCTCTTTTCACCCTCTAAACTCTAAGGCAAGAATGTAGCCATAGTAACACGGATGCCATTTTTAAGGAAAACTACCTGAATCCACTTAAGAAAAGCATTTTTAAATGGAAACTCTAGCTCTGAAATAGGGAGGATGGGAACAAGGTATTTTCTGCTTTATAATAAAATTAGACKTGTTCAAGGACCAAATTTGTGTTAGTCACCAATAAAATGGGAAAGCATTTCCCTTTTAGGGAGAATGGGAAGGCTGTAGCATTCTCTGCTGCTGCTGTTTTTTTTTTTTTAAGAAAAAGTATTGAGTCATCAAACAGACCAAAAGGCAAAGAAATGCTTGTGTGACACCCTAGGTCCACTACCACAAGTGGTGAAYCTCCTGGTAATTTCAAGAGGGCAGGAATTTGTCCACAGTTTACATCTCAGGAGAGTTTTTGATCCGTCACTACCGTTACTTGGTCTCARGGTAAAATTAGAAGAATAATGGAAAAAAAAAAACCCACAGTAATGCAAAGTTCCTATATTTCAATCTTGAAAGTACTAGAGGAGAGGGATTGGTGCAGAGCATTATCACTASGCAGTTCCTAGAGATGACTTCCTCCTACAGAGCAGCTGCAGAAAAGAGGTCCTACAGACATGATTAYGCTCTGGTTATTCAAAAAATTCTCTTATATTCCATTATAAGAAATCAGTCTTATAACATGCTTTCTTACACTAATGAAAAGTGAGAATTACATGCAACAAACATCCAATAAACATGCAATAAAAAATATCCAATAAACCAAGTAGTTATTTAAGCCTGGCCTTGAAGGATGCCCATCTAAGCAGAGAAGCAGCAAGTCCAGAAGTAGCGCTTATCCACGCCTGTAATAGACCACAAGGCAACAGCTTGAACCCTGTTTGTCAGTGCCACTTTAAAGACATAACAATTTACATATCCCATCCAAATTTAGCATGGCTTTTTAATCAGCAGAACAGAAATCAAAAGTCCAGAAACACCTGCAGTGATACCCAACACAGTACYGGCTTTCCACTCTCTTTAGAAAAGCGTACCAGAGAATAAGCCYTGATTTCTTTCAACACAGTTCTTCAACATATTCCCTGCTGGGGCAAACAGTTGCACTATAACTGTCTCAAAAAAGCATTTAATTTAGATTTAATGGGGCAGTTAAATTATCAATGGGTTCTAAAAGCACACTTAGAGCAGTTTAATGAGAGCACGGGATAAATCTAGGCAAGAAATATTCCAACTACACAGCACAGTGCCTGTTTTAGAGTTCATTATCCGAAGAAATGTATTTGCTTAGTTTACATTTGCAATTAAATTTGCAATATAAGTTGCAACCTAGCTGAACCTCAAACCCCTGTTTTCCAACATGAATTAGYAAATATAAAAGCAAAGAAAAACCCCACCAGTGTTTCATCAACTTGTGCTTARTKTGGACACTTAGAGAAAATAAACTCTCAGCAGCTTGTGCAGTTATAAAAGGCATGGTACTGCCTCTCACTTGACAAATCCATTTACAGCAGCTGCCCCACCAAGGATGTGCTTTAATCAGCAGTCCTGCCCTGCAAAGTCTGCCAGTGTCTCTACTTGCTCTTCTGCCCTTTTCTTTAGCATCTGGACATTCACATTTCAGGGCTAGAGAGGACAGGAGCAGTGGCTCATGAGGCATCATCTCTGAGCAGCATCTTCAAAGGTAGTTTTCAGGAATTGGCAAAAATACTTAAATTAATATCTTGTCTTCTTTCATATCCTTTCCAGTGAGGCACCAGTGGACCTGCCCTTAATACTCCCCTGTACTTGAAAATATTTGTATYAAATTGTGCTTTCTAGGTAGAGATGATAATTGTACTAAAAGACTTAAAGGAAAGACAAGGTTTGAAGTATATACCTTTGCCATTCAGATGCTTTGTCTACGAAGTTCAATTAGAACCTAGCTCAGAGAGATTTTGAGAAGGTACATTTATCATTAATTTATATACTGCATTTTAAGTAAGCCAGAGGAAAGTTCCCCTAAAAGCACAGCATTACCCTTAATAGCTTCCCCCCCCCCCTTTTTTTTTTCCCTTTGGTATTGACTGGTAAATATATGCTCTGATTCTCCTCTCTTTTTATTTTCTCCCCCTCCTATATTCGGGGAAATCATTATATTATTAAAAAACAAATGCTAATTGGATGAAACCTCAGGAAATGAAATGCTCAAGTAACCCTGCAAATKATGATTTTTTATGATTGAGTATGTTTATTTCAGGGAGCAATACATGTAAACTAGGAGAAAATGAAAATATAAAAAAAAAATAGGACATCTACTATGYAATAGGCTCTTGCAGGAGAAGGGACAATAAATATTTAATAAAAATGCAAATGCAAAACCATCTGCAGTGCAACTTCTACCATCATTTCACATTGAAAGACCAAGTGCAGCTGGGTTAATGTCCTAAACTTCCTTCAAGAGGTAGGCCTTCAGCAAATCACCCATTCACTCCCTGGTACCTAGAAAGCATCCCGATGAATTATTTATGTCTTGGAATTCCTTGGCACTCCCTATTCATCACTCTGACATGAGAGATACCACCACTACTTATTGTTCCCTCCAGTGCCGCTTGAAAGTCACTTGTCACACACACAGTGGAACAACAGAATGGATCCTGCTTGCACCTTACTTCCTAATTACCTGCTCGTTCTGATTCAGGAGCAGTGCAGGCAGCTGGATCTGCAGGACGTGSAACCCAAACATGGGAAGCAAACATGAGGCATCGATGGTGGACGCTTGATTTGGCAACCTAGGGTCTGGACAGCAACTGTTGAGGAGCTGTGTCCACC
Source organism: Eudromia elegans (assembly GCA_003342815.1). NCBI lineage: Eukaryota > Metazoa > Chordata > Aves > Tinamiformes > Tinamidae > Eudromia > Eudromia elegans. The sequence continues at coordinate 555,252 of PTEX01000279.1, read as the reverse complement.
TACAGACAAAAGGAGCGGAGGCTGTTTTTACGGTATGCTGTTTTCTTATCTTTGTGGTGTCTTTTAAGACACATGACCAAAATGAATGAGTGCTCTGTAATAATTAAATACCAAAACCTTTTTAACTGATCACATCACCAGGCAGCTAACTGGGAGCATAAATCATTTCACTATCCTCTTTCTTAGTAAAATAAAGCAAATTTTGTGGGTGTTTTTTTTTTTTAAAAAAAAGAAAAAAAAAGATCTGTTGTTTTGATGAGGAAACTTAGCTTACAGAAATCTTGCACGAGGCAAAGGATATGATTTGCCCTGAACCTGTGAATGATGCCTTGACTTGCAGGAGATATGTATTACCTTTATGCTTAAAAATGAAGATGAATAGAATTCTCTCTGGTAGGCAAATCTAGAGCCATTAGCTTCTAGTGAGAACTGCTCGTGAGTGCAGACTTAAAAGGAAGGGGCGGATTTAACCATCCCCACTCGGCACACTGCAGGTAACATACAGCACACTAACTTCTTAGTGATCTAGCCTCCTTGGGGATGAAGGGGTGCAAGGTACAGCCCCCTTCAGAAAGCTTCTAACTTGCTTACTGCCCAGGAAAGCTGCAAAAAAAMCAGGAGCCAGATTAAAACTCCAAAACTTAGTAGCACCAAAGCTGTGCCACCACACATGTAACAGTACAGGACAATCCGTAGATTTACATGTATATGCCAAAATTGTTTTGGTAATAACTGAAATAAGGGAGCCACAAAGTGAAGTATTATTTAGTACTATTATTTAGTACTATTATTTAGTACTATTATTTAGTACTATTATTATTTAGTATTATTTAGTAGTATTTATGAAGTATTATTTAGATCCAGTACTATTTATTTGTTCTCAGTTCTTCAATCTGGACTGGAAATAGCAGGCAATGTCCACAGCTGCAAGTGGGGCAGTTTCACAGAGGAAAGGGACCAGCAACATGATCACAGAATCCCAGAATGGTTGAGGTTAGAAGGCACCTCTAGAGATCATCTAGTCCAATCCCCCTGTTCCAGCAGGGATACCCAGAGCATGGGGCTCAGGGTGGCATCCAGGCGGGTTTGGAAGGTCTCCAGAGAAGGAGACTCCATAGCCTCTCTGGGCAGCCTGTTCCAGGGCTCYGTCACCCTCACAGGAAAGAAGTTCTTCCTCACATGGACATGGAACTTCCTGTGTTTCAGCTTGTACCCATCACTCCTTGTCCTATCACTGGTCACCACTGAGAAGAGTTTGGCCCCATCTTCTCTGCATTTTCCCCTTAGGTACTTATATGTATTCAGATCCCCTCTCAAACTTCTCCAGGCTAAACAGGCCCAGCTCACTTAGTCTTTCCTCATATGATAGATGCTCYAGTCCCTTAAATGATCTTTGTTGCTCTACGCTGGACCCTCTCTAGAGCTGAGCAGAGGATCAGAGGGGCAGGATCCCCTCCCTCAACCTGCTGGCAACACTTCTCCTGATGCAGGCTAGGATCCCAYGGGCCTTCTTGGCCACAAGGGCACATTGTTGGCTGATGATGCCACACGCCAGGCTCCTGCCACCTCGGGACATTTCACACAAGGCAGAGCATCTTCCCCACTTTTTGGACAGTGGGGCTTTTGTAGTTATCTTTGAATTCTTACACAATGGCAAACACTMCCCCCACCCGCCACCTTGCCTCTTTCCAGGCAATGCCTTAGAAAGACAAGATACCTTTTCAAGTTGTCACTTCTGCAAACTCAGTCTGACACCTGAAAGTGAAGCTGTGATATTTCTCACTTTAAAATCATTGCTAGCAAGGGAAAGGCTGCACCTTAGACTATGCTGGATAGTCACAATGCCTAGGGAGATGAGCATCCTTGGGCTTCCTTCACGCRAAGAGCATGGGGAGAGAAGGGCTTTTCTCAGAGGGCATCCACACTCCATGTTTCTGTGTTTTCACCACCTGCATCCCTCTGCCACCAGCCGTGCAGGGGGGGTCTGGCAACTTAGCTCTGCACAAAGAGGTTATGCTTAGTACATGTGCTCCTGGTGAACTGATGTAATGGCTTGAGCTGGCCAGAGCCTCCGCTGCTCCAGTTTGTGCTTCTTCTGCAGGTCAGAAGCCTGACAGTAGCTTGTGGTCTGTCCTTAGTGACACTTCAGGTTGGCAATGTCAATCTCTGAAAAAGTAAAGAAAGGTTACCAAGACCCTTTTGTGTGCAAGCCTTACAGTGACATTTTTAATGATACCATTATCCCCTCTTTGCTCAAGCCTCTGCCTTRTTCAGCAGAATAAATAGAGGATCTTGATACAGCACACTGCAGCAAAATATCTCTTTTATCCTTACTGTTCAGTTGTGAAGCTCTTGGCATCATCTCCCYTGCTCTATTCAAACTGTGTTCTGTGTACTGCAAAATAAACTTCCCGATGGACRTTTCTGGGGAATTCATCGCTGTCTTGCTCATGTTCAGGTTTCAGTGYAGAGTTTAATATGCACACTGCTGCTTCCTTCACTGCATCACATTTTAATGAGTTCTCCCTCAGTTTTGCTCCTGAGGTGTCTTCTGACAAGGGAGCACTGCATGGCAGCAATCACGTGCGCTCACACTTGGTGCTGTCTTCAGACATCTCCCATCTGCTTACGAGGGCTCTGAACCCAAGGGACCACCCCTCAACATCAGGGGCTACAGCCACAAGAGCCTTTTTGTAGGTTGTTATATTCCCCCTCCCAACTATCATTGCTGAAACTTGGGGTGCAAGGTAAAAACGACATCTTGTCACCCTTCAGATTCCCTCTCTTCCACTTCCCTTGGAGCAGGCCAGAGGAAGGGCTTTGCTCTTTGTATAAACCTGAACAAGGCAGAGACTGATCCATCATTCATAGATTTAYGTGGCACAAACACACTTCAAGTCCACTTTTTTTTTTCTTTTCACGCTCTAGCCAAGACATGGGTGGGCTAACAGCTAGCTGTTTACTATGACTGAAGCTATCTTATAGCTAACTAAAATAGTTCACGGCAATAACAATGCCAATGGAGGGATTTGTATTTCAGGCTTCTTTTGTCAGTGTCCCTGCTTTGACAACATGACAGTAAATTTTAATGGTATGTTATTAAATGTCTGCCTTTTGCGCTTTCTTTTACTTTCTCCTCAATGCATAATATTTTGTTTTCATTGACTTGAAATTTAAATATTCCTTCTTGGGTCTGTTCCAAAAACTTGTTTCTGTTACTAGTTTCCCAGAAGGCTGAACTTTTCTTTTGAGAGAGATTTGGTAACAAGCAGAGTGGGCTGACTGATTCACAACCAATTATTTATTCAGAGAAACTTCTTCGCCTGTTTGTGAGCAGACTACAAACTTCTCAGGTCTATTTCTTGCTCAGAATTATTCATGGGTTCCCTCAGTGACAGATAGTTGGTCTGAAAAATGTGCATTTCACAATTTTTCACCTTAGGAAAGCTCAGGTGCTTGAGTATCTGGGAACGTGTCCATCCATACAACAGGAAATCCAATACTGCATGCACCCAATGCAATATGCTGCCACGCACAATCCCTAAAGAAGCTTGGACTCTAGAAGCGATGTCATTTCCTTAGTTAGCCTCTACCTCTATGAGAAACTTGGTCCTGTATCCCTGTAAAAGAAGGAGCAGCAGTTTCACTGCTTCCACAACCAAAGGTACTGAGGTCTCTCTGGATTCTGGGCCTTTTCTTTTTAGACATTCTACCTAGTTGTGAGGGGCTCAAATACCTTTGCATGGAATTGAATTGTGTCTCAAGGACATAAGTTTTGTATTGAAAAGGAAGAAAGAGCCAAAAGCCAAGGAACCTAGCTAGAGTTGATCAGTGGCTATCAGGTTCTCAGCATGGGAACTACCAAGCAATCTGCCTCCCGAGGTGAAAAATTGACATTGAGAGACATTGATCTAGAGCAATAAATAATGAGCATATATGTAGTGCAAGAAACTACAAAAAGAGGCTTTTTTTTAAAAAAAAAAAAATATTTTGAGAACTTAACAATCCTTGTCAGAGACTTCAAACAATGAGCAGGCAGAGAACTAGACAAGGAACACCATGTTCGATCAGAGTATAAATTTGTGCGATAAATCTTAACTGATGATGATAAAAATTCTCCCATCAAAAATCTGGCTTCATCTAGAGTCTAGAAGCTATCAAGGATAGCTTCTGGGACTATATGAGATGAAGAAAAAACACTTTCCAAGAAATCATATTCTCAGACTTTTCTCCAGTCTCAAAGAAAGCAGAAACACTGAAAGTAAATTCACAGATGAACTTTTGGGTTGTACCTTCCAGCTATGGAGCAAGACTTCCTATGGACAGTAGATTTTAACTCAGAGGTGCTAATCCTCACAACTGGAGAGAAGCAGCAGCGGTCAGGCCAGCAGCACAACACTACAAGAAGAGCAGGTGCTAAGTTAAAAAATGCTTCTAACTCAGCGTTTCATCAGCGAAGTAACACAAATGACAAAAAGGGCAAAGTTTCATGTTGTTATTTATTTATTTATTTTTAATTTTATTTTTCATATACCAGTGCTAGGAGGCAGAAGAAACACCAAAAGGAAGTGGGAATTCTCACTTCAGGGAAAAATATGGCAGATTTCCATTTGATTAAGAAGCCTGTACAGGCTGTATCACCTTTTTTGAAGTTTGTCTAAATTAAATCCACCCTTTTTTTCAGTCAAAGGGATTAACACAGAAGAGTCAAATAAAATACCATAAGAAACAAGCRGAATTGCTCACTTACTGGGGGAATTGTCAGTGTTGTACACAGTTGAAACTCAAATGCTAACAGCTGCAGATAATCCTCTAAATAAAAGTGAACAAGAAATAGTAAAGAACTGCACAATGTATGTTTCAGACATGTTATTAAAAAAAAAGTGTTAAGAGACCCACGCCCTATGAAGGGCATATACCCAAAGATCCACATAGATAGAATAGTTATGCATTAATAGCATGAGCAAACGCTTCAGAGATGGAACCCCAATCTAAGAAACCACAACAAGGGATGTCTGTTCACCAACCTCCCAGAGACAGGGAGGCTAAGTACTTACTTCACTATATATATGTGTGTCTGCATCCATGCATATGTGTGTGTGTATATATATATATATATATATAAAATCTGTATCTGCTTGGTCTAAGAAATTATTTTAGTCTTCAGAATTAAGTGACTAGTTTTAAAATCAAATTACCAGATATCTGGCACCCCTTTTTGTCCATGCAGAGTGTTAAGCTACCAAGGAAATGAAGCAGTCTCAGTACTTCAAGACTCGATAGTTTCTTCAGATATGCCATCCAGGTAAACACAAACATGCACTGCATAGGGCTTTGACTTACCAATGTGCAGTGAGATCCCTCCCTCAGTAAAATCAACTGGAAATCAGCCATAGGTTTCACTAGCACAAGGATTTTTGCTGTTGTTTTACAAATCATAGGTAGATCACCCAAACAATGATCATAAGCCATATCCTTGATATGACACAACATACACAAATTTACCCTGCACATTTTTATATCTGTGCATATATGCAGCATGGTTAAATAACATTTTTAATTAACCAACTCTCAACAGTGTTTATTCCTCAGAAATAATTTGCCAGCCCCTTTATTCACTAGACAGCATCCAATTATCCTCTGAACTCCTTCACAGACGCTCAATTTCCCACTTTGGCAATTCCTAACATATTTCAACTAACCTTTCTATGAAGATTTTTTCTCTCTGATCTGTTAATAGCTCTGGCCTTTGGAAGCTGCAGATCCCACTGACAATTCCCACATAGTCCTTTTAGCAGAGCACAAGAGCCTTTTCTACCTCTCACTTGCACTTCCCAGCGTAGCTTCCTTGGCATCCTCGTTGTCTGCATCTCAAGAATTTTTCTTCTCCTCTTCAACTAATATTTTCTCATATATTCAGAGTCTGATAAAGTCATATATATTGCCTCATACATTTGATCAAACTTTACATTTGCCTTCCTACAAATTATAGGCTATAGTAATATAGACCCTGTAATCATGTATTAACATCTAGTCTATTTTTATTTTACATAAATGTTATGACTTGGAATCTTTCCTACTTAAGCACAAGGGAAGGAGGGAAAAAGAGGATCATTTTACAATTAGTGATGCCCTAGCTAAGCTCATACATTAAAATGCCTTGGAATTAGACCAAGACTATGTTTTAAAAGCCTCTTTGAATTTTCCTGTTCTTAAAGCAGCTGTAATTAGACACAGCATGACTTCCATATATCTTAACTGTGTAAATTCTGAGAAAACCATATATATATTGGAGCAGTCACCAACTACTTATTTTGAGAAATGAAAATTAAAAGCAGCTACCAGGATCAGGATTCAGCCACCATGAAGTTTTCAAATTTCTCTTAGGAAACATTTTCATCTTTAGATACTCATCTACCTTTAAAATAATCACCTCGAGTGTTTTCAATCTCTTTTGAAAATATCTGTCTCTGGACTATATATTTCTCTAGTGTATAGCATAAAGAAATGGTCTACATGTTAAATGCAAGGATACCCTCTAGTGGTCACATTATTCCATCTTTTCTTTGAGTGCATTAAAAAAGGACCAAGCATGGCTATTCCCTGCAAATAATTAAATGACATCCTAAATGCAGTTTTTCTCCTTTTTTAATGCAATGTTTTTTAATTTTCTTCTTGTATCTTTTTTGCCTCTTCTTTATCTCCTGTGAGAGTCCATTTTTATGTCCCAACACACATACAGAAACTCAAAGCTCATATATCAACAGGAAAAAAGGACTAATGTTCCCTGAAAACAACTTCAGATGGCAGGTGGCAGTATGTTGGTCCATTCATAAATTTTACTAGACAATTAAATAATTGTTTTTAATATAATTAATTAGGGCTTGGTGGAATGGGCTTGGCTCTTAGACAATTTATCTTGTGAAAATCTTGCATCTATTCCCAGGAATATCCCTGGCCGTGTGTGTGTGTGTGTGTGCATGGGTTTATTCATAGGAATATGAAAAGATTGCCAGCTGTTAATATTATGCTCCCCCATTCTCTGGATTTCTTGGCATTTAATCAAAGGAAAAGATTCTAATCTAAGCACTGCTACAGAATAACAAAGGGTGACTAGTGGTAATCCTGGACAGGTGACTACAGGTGACTACAGAGCAAAAGGAAGGGAGAAATCTATGTTCTTTACCTTTTTCCACTTTTACCTTCTGATAAGAGAATGCAAGGAAAATTCAGGGCAGCATTATGTGGGTAGTAAGGAACAGAAATACCACGCAAAGCTGGTCCGAAGAGTGCCCTTGAGACCAGGAGAGTTTGGAAAATTTCCAGTGCTTCCACCTTTCTCCTAGCAGTTTAATACTTTCTGCTATCAATCCAAGCTGTCAACAGAAAGTCTTGGAAAACATTTATTTTAACTTAAAACAGGTTTTCAAGCCACAGAATGATTTGAGTTGAACTGAATGAGTTATAACATGTGGGGTGAGGTTTCATTTTTCATCTTCAAAACTAACTGACAGAAAAACTGTGGTCTCCAGAAAGGAGTAGGCACCAGCTTTTGTAATATGGAAGGCTGTAATGGGGGAAGGAGCCTATGGAAAAACAAGCTGAAATGGCATTTGAGGACTTCGACATYGTGCATTTTGTGAAATCTCAGCCCAACTGAGATTGTACTTCTCAATTCAAGAGGAAAGAAGCTCAGAAACAGCCTGCTGTTTAGGATACTAGGTGCATTTGCCAGCGGCAAATCATACATTAACGAAGTTTTCATCTGATTTAAGTGTTCTGCTAAGGAAGGGTCTGCTTAAAAGTAACTTATTCACTTATTCACTGATGTCTGCTTTCCCATCATGTCTAAATTAATCAATCTATTCTCTAAGTACAGAAGAAACTACTAAATAAAGCCTGACTTCTTTTAAACTGCCTGTGCATTAAGACATTGTTTTAACAGGCTTCAGCTACTGTTTTGATCATTTCCAGGATCTCTGGCTTCTCTGGTAATATTTTCAGTTAATAAAATTGTTGGTATTATATGTTAGTCCTAAAAGTATATTGTTCTTTCTTGTTTTCTCAGTGCTTCATAAATGTCTTTAAAACACAAGGTAGAAAAGAAACACAATCTGGGTGTCTGCAGCCTTTTCCTTCAATGCTCCTCTAAAATCCACTTTATCATTACCCATTCATGACAATATGCAGTGAGTAAAATACAGAAAATGTCCTAGTACAACTGCAATAAATATTTTAGTGTTAACTCCTTAGTGTAGATCTTAGTTATGCAAAAAAAATGCAGTTACCTTTATCGCATGGCTTTTAAGTAAAGCCCATGAGCAAATACTTTTGATAACCAGGCTTTACAGTGCAAGCCAAGGAGATACTATATATAAACAGAGATATGAAAATTATTTATTACTGTCACTGGAAAATGTTACAAAAACCATTCTGCATTCTTCGTACCATCTAAGAACAAGCACAATTATCCTTTGCCTCATACCAAGTGATCTCACATGGCAGACACTGAATTATGAGCCTAAATAGACATCAATCTTTGTGGAATTCCATTACTTACTAGCTTAAAGGTGGCTAAAAAAAATCAGAAAAAAAAAAAGACAAGCAAAAACAGAGCATGGGTGGCAAGTGTGGTGTTATATAAGCAGCCTCAAAATTGCTAATACTTCTCTCATTAGAGTCTAACATCTGCAAGACTGGCAGAGCCACCCTCTTTCAAAAATTGTTTATCCTTAATAATTCCCATTCATTAATGCTAAGTAGCTTGAAACAGTTCYCAGGACCCAGCATAAGTTTTTTTTCTCCAATCCTGTGGAAATGTTCTATTTCTGTAATGCAGTTTAATCAGTATTAATATACTTCTTCTTCAGTGAAAAACATTAATCACATTGAAAACACTTGGTATTTATATAGTAGCAATGTGCATAATTCCATCAGAAATGCACTGTATTTGAGCATTCAGAATAACATAGCTAAAGGCTACCAAAATATCCCATTATATACAAATGTCTATTTTTCATAGATTTCTAATCAATCTATACATATTAGGCCTGMGTTTAAGGCAAGACCTAGGGAAGTATTACTTTTATTTAAGTAAAAGCCCCATTTTTTTCAATAGAATATCAACAACCAATGTAGTTATTGGTCTCTTGTTAAATGAAATGTTCAACTTAATTAAAGCAATTCTCAGGAAAGACTTGATTTCTGTCAGCCAATGGCAGATGCACAAATTCAAAGAAAATTGCTCCTCTATAATCAAAAATTAAGCATTTTCAAACATTAGATCGTAGTTTTATAATTTAGTTTGCTTTATGAATTCATGCTATTTGGTCAAAAATGCAAGTAGTCATAGAACAGGTCATAGCTTGCTTGTAAGACCCGCTATATGTGATAGACTGAATTTCGGTTCAAAAGSGGAAAAAATTATCAACAACAACAATAACAACTCCATCCTTTACTGAATAGCAGTATTTGGACTAACTTRAAGTTAACTGAGCTTAACTCAGCTGGAGTCAAGTCCTCATGAAACTAAAGCTGTAACTCCAGATAGAAAACTGTAGAAGAGTTAAAAGCTCATAACGAGAGGGTCTCCTTTGGGTGGGTGCACGTTGAGTGTGCCCATTCCTGAAGATACCTGTGAGTAGAGGCAAGATAGCAAGCGAGATGCAGTGCCAGACTGAAAAGCAGACTATTATGCCCAGCTTATTCCAATTTGTGGATAACCCAAGTACTTCTAACCATTAAAGAGAAAGCAACACTGATACAGAACGGGAAGAAATGACACTTGCTCTTCAAGCAGAACCAAAYGAACATCCCACAGTGGTTTGGAGGCACGTAGGGAAACAGCTAACACCCAAGGACAGCCAAGCTCATGAAAGAGCTTGGCACCTGCACATTTTGAAGAGCACTGGCTCTCCAAGCTGCTCAACGCTTCCCTTCYCTCTACAGTGGCTTCTCTAGATATTGCTACATATTCTCATCACACACTCCTATCCCTATGTGAACATCACTGGCTAGGCCCTCTCAGCCTTGCYTCACCACAACCACTTGATGGCCTTTCTACAAGCATCCCAACAGCACCACAAGGTAGCGGCACTAGCAGCTCACAGCACATTGCCAGGAATAAATCACCTACCAGACAAGCACTGCTTTTGTAACCTGATGTTCAAAGTTTATAAAAGCATTGACAGAGGGATACAATAAATATTTTATGCTGTAGAAAGCAGTGCATTAAGTTGTAGAGCATTTCTATACCAACAGCTTCTGCTAAACACTCCATTGTTTATATTGTAGTCCTGGAATAGAGGCACAAACTAGATTGGTAAAAATAGAAAGTAAGATTCAATAGCTTTGCATCTCAAAATAGCTCCTTGCAGGGCTCCTTCTATGTCCTAGACATTTTCTTTGGTTTTACTAAAACCCAATGTCCTTTGGCCATGTGCAAACTACTTAAGCTTTCAGTGGTAAAACCACTTAAGGTTCAGTCTTAAACAGGACCAGCTTCAATCACATCTTTTCTACATTCCCTCAAGATGCCATTCAGAAACAAGGGAAAAGGGGAGACAGGATTCAGAAGAGAGAAATCCACTGCACACTGTGAAAACAAAAGGCAAAACAAAGCATCCATGAAGAGTGTGAAGGGCAGGCCATGTTTGTGTTTAGCTTGCTAACCTAACAGGWCATTCTAGGAAGGGATTTTGTGTATCTGTCATAGAAAAACGTAACTGAGTGAGAAAAACTAGTCCCTGGAGATGGCACCAAAACATCAGTGTTCTCCACCACACGGTGGGTACAGCATGGGCAAGGGCTCAGCAGCCRCTCCCCATCATGCAGGGGAACCTTCTGGGATGGTTCAGCCTCCAGGCAGGGCCCAGAGGAAACCCTGAAGACAAGAAAGGAGCAGCTCTCTGCKTGCAAGCCCAGTGGCACTTCTGTGCTGGACTGCATCTGAACTGACCATGAAACGGCAGCTGGCACCAGCCCAAAGACTTCTAGAAGCAGAAACAAAAATACAGGCTGCTACACTTAGTACAAAGCGACCAGAAAGATGAAGATAGAGGTCTGAAGCTATTTTATTTATTTATCTCTATAGGCCAGCATAGAATAAAGTGTGAGGAGCCAGATAAGCACAGAGAGCATGGTGCCATGGTTACCAGTGACATTAGATTCCTGATTGAACAAACCAGCTGCAGGAATGATTTCTGTATAAACAGAATTACTCAATTATGTTAGCTGTGTGYCTATAAAATGCGACGCAATTGGATTTCACAGATGCAGGATATGGTTTATGTTTGCTCTGTCTGTATGTAGACTCTTCAATAAATACGCTTTTGCTCTGCTCAGCAGTCACACTTCTTTCATACCAACTTCACCTGTTATACCAGCTTTGTACTGACTGAGTATCAAGCAATAGACTGATATTGACCTGGCTGGTTTGGTTCTGTCTGTAATTGTAACTCTTTTTTTGAGTTCCCCCCTATATTGGTTCAGGCAACAGAAAATAACCRTGCAAATGACTTTTTAATTTTTCCTTTTTCAGTAGAAAATATGTATGTACCTTGCAAGATGCAGTAGAGACCAAACAGAGCACTGGGATTCTGAGCCTTATTCCTGCCTCTAAAGTTAAAAAGCAGCATCATAKTGGTTGGAGCTTTATCTGGCCCTACTGCCTGCTAGAAGCAGGGCTAACATCAAAATTAAAGTAGGTTGCTCAGGACTTGGCCAGCTGAGTTTTGAAGGCTCTTTGGGCATTGCCCCAGTGTTCAACTATGTTCACCAAAAAGTTTCTCTCATTGGCTGGCTTAGTAACAAGAAGCAAATCCTATCACTTTTCTGTGTCTTTATTTCCACCACTGCAAAGTGGGAACAATATTACTATCACTGTTCTTAAAGTCATTAGAGATGTGCTGCCAAGAAGCATGGTGATAGCCATTTCTACTTACTCATTTCAGACTTAAATCAGAGAACAGCAGCAGCTTTAAAAGTGAGCAGGTGGAAGTCGGCAGTTTCTTCTACAAGTTGAAGAGAAWTTTTTCATACTCTTACATCTCCCGGATCAATACTGTAGAGAACTGCTGCTGGGGTGATCTCCGTTTGGATGTAAGGGAATTTTTGGACCAACATGAATCCCAAAAATGAGAATCACACAAATGGAACCATCCCCTAGCATAGGACACAGACTTCTGTCATGGAACACAACTGCAATCATTGGAGTAATAGCTGAGAAATAAGAACTACTGAGGATGTGTGAGAGCCCAGCAACAGAACAGGGCCCCAAGGGAAAAGAAATCCTGCTGCAACCTGGGCACTTAGTCTTGCTTAGACCACGAGTAGACATGAAGGGAGATTGTTAACTGATCACAGTGACTCAAACACAAAAGAGCACCATAAAGCGTTGATTTAAGGGATGAGTATGAGCAAGAGCACCATCGCTTCCAAAGYCCAAAATGAAGCACCGGCTTCACCTCTCAGCCAAGATTTCTGCAGACTAGAGGAGAAGCTGTACCCTTGGAAAACTGTCCTGAAAGGCAAGTGTTCATCTACTGTGTGCTTGGTGTTAAACTAGGTAACAAACAAACCAGGGAGCACTACAAAGTCCACTTCCGTGGTGTCTACAGGACATAATGCATGATGCAAAAAAGAGCTATCCAAGATATCTGTATCCTATATTGGGGACAGCAGAAGGTATTTTATCTGGTTGTTATCACCAGGCAAATGACTATATGTTGAAGTYAAACAGCAGTTGTTCTGTGAGTATCTATCAGCAGTTGCTGTTATGTTACCTTATGGGGAAYGGCACTATAATGCCATGAGTTTTATACTCATACATTAAGTCACAAAATTGGCCTTTAATCCTTTCTTCATGCCAACTGGCAGCACAATTTAAAGGAGCTACACCCCTCCACAGACTGTCACTGGCCAGAAAACTGCTCCCAATCTCGAGAAGAATACTTCATTGTCATGCTTTCTGCTGACATGTTGAAGTGAAAGGACATTTTATATTTTTTTTCCCCACTTATAAAATGCTTTATATATATATGTATATATGGAGGGGAAAACAAAAGTGTAATTTAAATGCAGAGTGGGATGGAGAACAAAACTTTGAATATAGGAAACTTTGAATAYAGGAAAGCAATTCTTGACAGCCTGAGACTAACCCAAATGGAGTCTAATCCAAATATAGCTGATAGGTATCATTTGATAAGTTTTTATAAATAGTACTCTTTCATATCTTACTTCATATCTCTATGATCTTTATCCCTTAAAAGTCTTTGATCAATGCTATGAAAGATAATCTCTGGAAYCCATATCTTCTCCCATGCTATTTTCAGACACTTGACAGTCAAAATCGCCACTGCAGAAAATACTTATTTAAGCTTTAGATGCCAGTCAGGAATTCTGGATTCAGGTCAGAGGTTATGGTACCCCTTTCCTCCATGACTAATGCCCAAGATTTATGAGTTATTYAGAGTCCTCTGACCTGAATTCTTTTGAGCAAATCAAGCAAACYTCTAATTAGGTGCATAAGCAAGAGCATAAGCTAAATAGGGCTCACATGCTTMACCACGTACCTGGATTTGGTTTGTGTTTGATGAAAAATGCTGCTGTAGAACTAGGACACAACAAGGTCCAGATAAAGTTGAAAAGTCAAAATGCTACTTTATAACATCATTTTAGCTGGGTTTTATGGAGTGGAGATACAGACATATTCAAAAGATTTTGAGGTTCTTTTCCATTTTCCTCAGCCCTCCTCTTCATACTACTGTCATAACTGCTAAGATGAAACTATATCAAGTTATTGATGCCTTCCAAAAATAGAGTGAGAGGTTGTTAATGTGTTTTGTGGGTCATGTTCAGCTGATGTAGAATTTTCAACTGCAGTCAGTTAAGGACTGGTAAATCATTATGTGTCATTGTGGTTACTGCATCAACAGTAAAGCAGTAACCGCAGGTAACTGGGCTCTTTASTACCAGATGGTGCCTAATTAAAGATACATATGCTAACCTCACCTTTTCCTCTCGTGCACTAGTGGAAAAAAATTAGAGAACATTAATTCCCAGCTAAGCAGGTTTCTTTGTCAGAAGACTTACCCTATAGTCTCTTTTCATGATTCCTCTCACATAACAGGTTTATAATCACTTCTATTATTCAACTTCATCAATTCATATAAAACCAACTTCTGCTTATTCCTTCCTTGCCTCACAGTCAGAAAAAAACTTTTTCTCATCCTTTGACAACTAAATACATTAAGCATTTGRTTTACCCCCAAATCTTTGAGGAAACAATTTTTCTCACATTTCTGATTTTTTCTTTTGGTCTTTACAATACTGAATGAAATCCAGATGATGAAGTGTTGTAAGGGAAAGGATAWGTTAGACCATACTTCGAGTAACAGAGGCTATGGCTTTTGGGTAGACTTCTCACTGGACTCATTTGTCTTCTTTGGTATAAATTATAAGGAACTTAGCAAAGAGAAGGGGTAAATATTCTTCCAGCTCCTGAGCTCATATTATTTAAAGTTTTTTTGCTTGTTTGTTTTTGTGTCTATAGAGCAATTGCAAAGGAAGCAAAACAGTAAAWAGGACTTATGGGACTACAGGTGGTCTGACTTGCACAATCTCACACACCACTGCCAACCTAAGGAGTTGCATCAAGGTATTTRCATCTCAACCCAAAATGCTTCATAGCCCAATTGCATTACTCCAGCGAGAGTGAAATCAAGAATGACAATTATTCCCTTCATGCTTTGCTTTTATAAACCATTCCCACTTTCCTCATAGAAGTTCCCAGAGTAAACTGAGAAAAAGGGGACTAGAGAGAGAGAGAAAAAAATAATACAAGATAAGAAAAGAAAATACTCTAAAGGATAACAAGGGCACAATTTCACCTGCCAGAAATAACTTCTGKTTTTAATCCTTTACTGGCAGAGAAAGGGCTATGGGAATTTACAAAAGCAATTATTACATACAATTTGTGACAATAGTAAATCAAAAAAAACCTCAATGAGGAATTTCTACAAAACAAAATGATGCCAAAGGTTCAAATAAAAATCAAGAAAACTCACAGACTTACGGAATATTTATATTTTATTATCCAGCTTCCCATCTGAGAAGAAAAATGCTGCAATTCATCCCTCATTTATTTTTATTTTCCATTCCACAGCTACCAATAACAACACTAATAGTAGGATTGATGGTAGTAGCAGATTAGGTTTTTGCACTGAGCATCTCTGCTATAAAATATGCTTATAGTCTGCTAAAATTGCAATTCTTTAGTAAGTACAAAGTTTATTCCAAAGAAAAKCCCAAATATACAACTTCTGATAATGTTTGAGACAACTCTTACAGAATACTGTAGTTTAATTCAGCCCTGTCTAGTCTTCAGTAACCTCAAACATTAACTTTCTACATATAACTAGTTTTTCATAGCTATTAGTTACTCAGGGGGTWCAAGGACACTATGGACATTCCACAYGGCACTTTGCTGCACCTCTTCAAAAGTCTGTAAAAGWGGCCACACAGATTGCAATTAAAAGAATGGCCCCAAAGGTCCTCACAGGTATTCTCTTAGGAAAAAGAGCAAAGTATTACAGAATTTTTTCAAAATTACTTCTTACAAAGTATTCCTTTATGAAAAGGCTGAGTGTATGAAAGGCCAAGTATTCTCACGAACAGAAGCAGAACRCACATCCAAAAAAAGATGAGAACAAAACTGAATTTAGTCTAAAACACGAAGTTTGGCGATGATGGAACTGGAGACACAAGCTGCGTCATTCAGTAAAACAGCTTCTATTTAAAGTTCCCCTAGTAGTGCTTTTCTTTWCCTCCTCCCACAGTTTAGCAGCAAAAGAAAATAAACAATTAAAGAGTCTAACCTTTTATTTTTGGAGTCTAATCTGCTTCTTTGCAGCTATAACARTTTGGAGCCTGAACACCAGCATGACTTCCCTCTGACAGGGAATTACTTGCCCAACTTTATGTATTTATGCTGCATGTGTGTATCATAAAGGGTAAAAGAACAGAGCATAAAGGAGAATTTTAAAGACTATTTCCTTTTTATACCTTTATATCCAGCTGTTAACACTGTATGGGTGCTGCATCCCACCTAAATTCAGTGAGATTTTACTTGGTAAAGAAGTAAAGCCTTAAAACAGTACGGTCTTGACAATAGGACAATATTTTGAATAAGAATGTTGCACCTTGAACGTATTTATGAACAACAGTGTCTCAAAGTCTACACCAACTTACTTGAAATGCATAAAAAGAGCAACAACAAGAAGAACAAAAAAAAAAAAAAAGGGCTATCAATTGTTGCAGCACTTCAAAAGAAGAAAAAGCAAAGAAGTGTCCAAAATCTGAGGTTTCCGTAAGTATGCTTGTGTGTATTTAGATGTGCTTGTGTGTATTTAGACAAGCACGCAGTGTTTTATCATTTGAAAGATGAGCAGAATACATGTGGACATATACAAGTTTACCTGTATTTGCATCTTTCTTACTTATGTGTCTTTCCCTCTAGAGAAGACTACTACATAAACTGCTTTATCTTTCATTCATAAAGTGTTCTGTGCATTTTTCTAAATATATTTTTTTTTTTGAAATAAAAATGTACTGCGCTAATAGCAATGCCTTGGAAAATAGCCATTTTTGCAATTGAGTTTAAGAAGTTGTTCTCTTCTAACCATCAAGGCTGTAATGACGGGATTTGATGTGTCAGTACTCAAAACAATAGCAGAACTTAGCAGAACATCAAAAGGCAGGTATAGGAATTTGTAATATGAATCTCACTGAAATGTGGTTTTTTTTTTTTTAAGTACAGAATTTTCAGTGRGTATAGGGGAATCTACTTTTACAARGTAGCAATGGTGTCATCTCTTCACCTCTGCTATCTTTTATATTTCTACTGCAGTCAGGAAAGCTGGACTTAAGCGCTAGACTAACTATAAATAGGACTGCGGGGGTTCTCTACAGCAACTATTCATAGGTTTGTGAATATTAGAAACAGCAATGGCTTCCAGATACTTCTGATGTGCATGTTTATTATTTTTATCCTTCCTGTTCTTTGCTTTTTCTTTTTTTCTTTAACTATCCACTACTTTTCATGGTTGCAGATGGATTCTGTCAATTTATCAGAATATGTCCAACATCTCAGCACATTACTTGAGGTGATTACATCTGGGGATCTGGAAATACTTACTTTTTCTAGGTTATGCTTTTTTTGTTTGTTTGGTTTGTTTTTCTTCATGGAAATTGATTTCCTTATTGCTGTCTCTACTGAGGTTCAGAGGAAACTCCCCATTCCCCACCACATTTCACTCAGAGCAACTATAACAGGAAAACCATGTTAACAATATGCAACACTGCAATATATATATATATAATGAGTAAATGTCTAGTTGATAAGATCAACACCGAGCTCTTATTTACTCAAGCTTTTCATCATCTAGATGCATTCAAAACTACCACTGCTTTTGACTAGTTACACAATACATCATCTATAAACAGAATGATAAAAAAGTGGCAACATTAATGCTTAAAATCTCTAACAGCTCAAGTAGAAAAAGAAAAAAAAGAAAAAGAAACCACAGATCCTGTAAGGAAAAYGAGCAATAAAAGCAGTCAAATGTGTGCTTGTTTGAAAGTTTRGTGGAGGCAGCAAAATATTGCACAGCATATAGTTAACACAGCAGGGCACAGGGACTAGCAAAGAGGTTGAACTTAAAAATAACTTCTCACTCACATATTTTAAGCACTGCAGCAAAGCAACAGCTTCTACTTGGTAGAATTTCTATAGAAATCATACATGGGCAGAGATAACATAGCTGTGATGCTGCGCAGGCTCAAGCGCACTGAGAGCTCACTGAGCATAATGAACTTGCAAACAGATGTCTCCTGGGTCTAACAAACATGAATTTGCCATACCACTCTCCTTGTCTTTGGTTTGTCACCAAAATGTGATTAGTCTGTCAAAACTGTTGCTTGTCAGCAGGATGGTACACAGCAGAGAGTGTTTTGAGTGTTCTCATTTTGTTTTAAGAAGTGATTGGGTCCAGAGGAAGCCCTCGATGGAAGTAGTTCCATCCTTCCATGAGTGAATGACTGAGGCAAATCTGGAGTACTGTGTGCAGTTCTGGGCTCCCCATTACAGGAAGGACGTGGAGCTCCTAGAGAAGGAGCTCCTTCAGAGACAAGCAACCAAGATGATCAAGGGACTGGAGCACCTATCGTATGAAGAAAGATTAAACGAGCTGGGTCTGTTTAGCCTGGAGAAGAGAAGGCTGAGAGGGAATCTAGTCAACATGTTTAAGTACCTGAGGAATGATTGTAGGGAGGAGGGGGCCAAAATGTTCTCAGTAGTGGCCAGTGATAGGACAAGGTGATAATGGTTACAAACCGAAACACAGGAAGTTCCAGGTCCATGTGAYGAAGAACTTCTTAACAGTGAGGGTGACAGAGCCCTGGAACAGGCTKCCYAGAGAGGYTGTAGAGTCTCCTTCTCTGGAGATCTTGCAAACCCRCCTGGATGCCACTCTCTGYTCTAGGTATCCCAGCTGAAGCAGGGGGGTTGGACTAGATGATCTCTAGAGGTGCCTTCCAACCTTAACCATTCTGTGATTCTGTGAAATCCAGGAAGAAAGATGGAGARGCCAAAGCAGGTAGGAAAGACCCAGGGAGAAGCCAGGAGCCTGCAGCTCATGTAGAGAGGGAGAGACCGCAGTGAGTGTCTGGAAAGCACCAATGGGCCACTGAAGAAGCAACAAACCCTTGGAGCAAGCGGAGAGGACGGAGCATGCTGCAATTTCTGCTGCCACCAAGTTGGATGGACACAAGAACATGCCTGTCCGGACTGAACAAGCAAGGAGGAGAGCTGTGTTTAGCCCCTTTTATTGCAATACTTATTGATCACATTTYCCCCCCTCTATTTAAAGGAATGCATCTTACTTAAGAAAATTGAGTGAGTTCCAAAGTCTTTGAGTTTTGGGAAACTCACCACAGGAAAGCATCCAGCTGTGCTCACCACAAAATCCAGGTAGGAATTATAATTATTGCCAAATGTATTTCCTCACGGAACAGTGGAGGTGCAGCCCCTTCCMGCACCATGTCCCTGCTTAGAYTGAACCTGGYGTCTTCGTCTYTTATCTCACATCTACTAATAGAAGRGTACTAGTGGAAAAAGACTGCTGCAAAGTCATTTAATTGRCATTTTACTCTGTGATATTACCCAGCTGTGCCATGCAATTTATGCTGCTCCCTAATATTTAAATTGTTTGTTCTGCATCAGTTTCAGAYACTTCCATTCCTGTTTTATGAATCATACTCTCCTGAATGCCTTTTTGCAAAGTAGAGCATTTTGTGCAGGGTAAGTTCCAGTACTAACACGTCTTACTCATTTGCCAACTCGTTAGCTCACTCTCTTCTCAAAATAATAATTACATAAGTTATTATCTAGCTCACTTCTTAATAGCTATTTTATGTGACTGCTTTACAGTTATCCTGTTATTTCCTCTCACAAAGATGCATGTGAAGGGAAGTTGCAAGTCAAACGATCTCTACCGTAGATGGTGTAACGCAGTGATAGCTGAACTAAGAATGCCAGAAAAGAGATAGGGGTTGCAAAAGGCATCTGCACTTCAAATCAAAGATGATGCTTGAATGTAAGTTCTACCTGGGGGCTCTCACTCCATCATTTCACGCATCTGATGTCTGAAACAGGCTAACTATTCAAACCCCTACAAAAACAGCTTCCTTTGGTCCAAGTATACACAGAGCAYGTTTGGGGAAATCAAAGATTTTCTCTTGAAATTTCAAAATGTATTGCAGCTGGACCTTGATTTCCTGTGCCTGAGATGAAGATTCACAGTAGCAGCTCTAGATCTTCATTTGCACCCAGTCGCTCTGTAAGTACAGCTATTATGTAGGTAAATACAGTCTGCTTTTACAGCTAGATAATCTGGGACGCGGAACAGCCAAAGGGCTGAAGCACAAAGCAAATAAATTGCAAGAAACTGGAAAAGCAGCCAGATAATCTGCCTATTATTATTATTATTATTATTATTATTATTATTATTATTATTATTATTATTATAAGCCAAGTTATCAAAGAAACTCACGGTGTTCTTACATTTTCCTTGGTAGAACTCAGTGTGAGCTACACCACCTAAACCACTTCCAAACACATGCAGGAGAAGGACTGTCAAAGRTTTTCTATTAACTGAAACCTTCATGGAAGAAAGAACAAACTAAAGTTATTAAGAAATGTTGGGATTCATGGAAGACCTAAAAAAGGTTTTCAGATTGTGATTTTTTTTTTGTTTATCTTTAAAGAGAAGCCCAAAATGTCAAGGAAAAACAAAATCTTACTATATTTTTCTGTAAGTTTTTCACTGGGAAAAATAATTACTTCACTAACTCTGAGCCTCAAGATCATGTTCCCTTGCACACACAGAGCGAGTGAGAAGTATGGAATTAAGCCATGCACAAAAAAAAAAAAAAAAATCATTGCTGGGTACTCAGTAGAACTGACTGAAATTCAGATTTGCTGCCCACTGGCATTTTTGGAAAATTCAATATCTATTTTCTTCCCAATTCAAGATGAAAAATTGAAATATTCATGGATTTTAAAGAACAAATGCACTGAACACTTTTGCTATAAAAGGAATTGATTTTTCAGTCATTTAAATGCTATTTTCCTCTCTGGAATATACTTTCTCCTAGATGCAGTGTGTGAACTTGAAGCCTTTATTTTCCCTTGGGAAATAGCATAGGTTTTTTCTCCTCCACCAATTCCTCTGCTATTTCTAAGGGAGGGAAAAAAAAAAAAAAAGCAGTTTCTAGCTGCTTTTTTTTTTTTTAAGTTAGGCATGTAAGTATCTAGCGGAATCTCAGGAGGAAAAAAACATGAAGCACTGAACYCCTTGGTACAAGTGAAGTAGCATCATGTCCCACCAAAATCCTAGGAACTTTTGCTKCTAGTAGAGGTGGCTGTTCCTGGTCAGAAATAGGAAAACTGAAATGGGAGGAGAACAAAGCAGCTRGAGAGCCCTGAACACTGTGTTGAAGCAGGTCTGTTCTGTAACAAGGGAAACTTGGGACACGCTGAAGCTTTGGACAAATCTGCTGCCCTCACACTGCCAAACATCCCTTCCCCCTAGGTCTTCTGGGCACCCTGCCAAGCACAATTTCAGGAGCTGCTATCAAGTGGCCTTTAGGGACGAAGCATACCAAGTTGCTTCTGGCCATTTTGTCACTTTTTCAGTAGCAGAAGCAACTCACAGACTGTGATGCCATCAACAATTTCACTGCAGACGCTGCTGGAGCCGCCCGAGAACGCTGTCCTGTCACCCTGACGTTCGGCACGCTGCATTTTGAATATGCATGTGCCCATTAATTATAACCAGGCAATGACTMTCAAACTCAAAGTGACTCTTCTGTCCCGTGGCTATAAAGAGGAATCCATGCATGTCAAGATGAAGGCTGTGTCATAGTATGCACATCAACAGTTTTTAAATGCGGCGCACAAATYTGCTTTTCTGGTAAAGCAATTTCAAACTGTTTGTTTTCAAAGTGAAAAAGGCATTTAAGCCTTTTTGGTAGGATTTCATTTTTAAGGTAACTTTACAGAACAGGATACACAATGTGCTTCACAGCCTACAAGTATATGTCCTTATCTAAGTAGAATTAATCATCCTAATTAACATGGCCAGGGTCAGCAATATGAAGCAGGTATTTATATATGCCAAAAAGTTCAAATGTGCCAGAGTTTCCCCCCATCAGAAAGCAGGTGGCTACCTTGATAACCACACGGTAACAGCAAACTTTCCTCTAGAAACATTTTTTATTAACAGCAAACAGTTCTCAGTATAAGGTCACTTCTTACACTATTCAAAATGCATTATAATTAAGAGTGTATTTACATATTCAGTGCAAGGGATTGCTAGAAAGTGYTTAGGACAAACAGAATGGAATTCAGTCACGTTGAATTGCTTACTATCATATCTGGTCTTTGTCAATGGCCAATAATTGCCTACATTTATCCCAATGTCATTTGCATCACACATCACATAACAGATGTCAACATATAAACACAAAAAGTAGAGCTGAACATATAATAACTCATGCTTAAATATGTCAGTGAGTCAAGAAAGGGAAGATCTTTTTCCTCCCATCTGTTTAGGCAAGATATTATTAATTAGTCAGCTAAAAGCAAGACATAACACTGAATTCAACGAAGTCATTACATAAAAGCAACAGTTCTTTCCCTAAAGAAGAATGACCTGGACAAGAATATATCAAATGTTGGTTTGGAAAACCTTATTTGTCCAGATATGCCTAAAGACCTGCTATAAGAKGTAATGCTGGGCCCCAAGGGAACAAACATACTGGAGCTTTGCGGAAGAGGGCAGGAGAAGTCCTGAAGGCCAGGCAGTCAAACATGAACCAGAAGAGCACTCGTGCTGCAAAAGAGCCCGGGCATTGGGCTGTGTTAGCATCAGGACAGCCAGCACATCCAGATCACAGGTCCTTCCCCTCTACCCACCACTGGTGACACCTCAGCTGGAGCACTGCATCAACCGCTGGTCTCATCAGCACGAGACAGACATACCAGACCCCCAAAAAGAAAAAAAAAAAGAAAAAAGGTAAAAAGACCTCGGCCTGCAGATACCTTATGGGAAGGTACAGAAGGCGCTTCTCGAAGCTGCTTCCCAAACATATCTRTGAACACCCTGATCCAACTCTGAAGTTGGCCCTCTTCTGAGCAAAGGGTTGGCCTAGAAGCCTCCAGAGATCTTTCCATCTGAAAGCATACTGCAATCCTAAAAGCCAGAATATGCTATGAAAAAAAGGCCTCTCTGGGGATCTTTAACATGTGAGCAGCTACCTGAAACTGCGCTCAAACTATTTGTGTGGGTTTTTTCTTTTATTTTTTTCCCCSCTGAGTGAGGCCCAGCAATTGTAATTTTCTTGATGGTAGGACCTAGTATCTAAGCGATAATTTTGCATAATTCTGTAAATACACCACAGACTTCTAGAAAGTACATTGCACATGAAGCACTGTAGGAGGCTGTGGGGTTCAGGGAAAGGGAAAAATKTATTATACTTGTAGCAACATCATTTAAATCCAATTCTGATGCTTACATTTATCRCCACAGTGTGTTCTAGCTCAAATTAGGTGTTATTTTCCTTGTGCACATAAACAAGTATCAGCAACATCTGGGCTGTGCTCTTCTTAATAGCACTTTCATGAAGTTTTAATGTAAAGTATAGGAATTGAAATTGGAAATAAAATAGAAAATACAATTTGACACTTTACTGTGCAATTTTAAGTCATTTTAACTGTAGACTTTGGCTGTTAGCTTTTATTTTACCTGTAACACTTTATTCATCCAGAGACATTTTCCAAATTGTCACAACTCATGTTGAGGTGGTGGGGGAGGGGGACTTCTTTTTTCTTTGTTTTTCTGCAAGAATGTTGAATTGGGAAAAAAAAGAAAATAAAAGGCAAAAGAAATTGTTCTGAAGTTGCTTTATCTGATCTGTAGCTTAACTACAAATACTGCTGGGATAACTGAAAACTTGGTGGTGCTTCAAGTGTTAACTAGCAGAGTAACTTCCCTGTTTGCAAGTCACTTTGTAAAACTCACACCCCTGGCAACACTRAGAAACCCTTAGCTTCAACACAGTTTTGATCCACAAAGATTTGCAGGATTGTTCTCTTTTCCCTTATAATCAATAATGATAAGGAAACAACAACAACAACAAATGGTTAYAAACAGCAACCCCTGCAAGATCAGTGAAGACTCAGCCCTCCCTTTGCAATTGGATGCAGCATTTTGTTTAACAGATGGCACGCTCAATTAAGTAGTCAGCTAAAAACTCCAGCAAGAGTTTTCTGCTCATGAGTCTCTTTTAGACAAAGATGTACATGTGGCACACACCAGCAGTACCTATTCAAAGACACTTAGGAGTACAATCTGCAAGTTCACGTCAGATAGCAAAATATCAGTTATGTGATGTGCRAGGTTGTTTTGATTTTTAAAGTAATGAATTAATTTCATGGTCTTAATGCTTTATTTTATTATACTGCTACATGAACTATATAAATGTTATTTTATACATTATTCTATACAAGGAAACATCCAAGCAAAATTACATTCCTAGCTGCAAAGCACTTCAACAGTTGAAAGATACTCAGTTGGTCCCAGTCTGGRTGCAATTTTGGCTTTTTCTTGCCCACAGCTTTTTGTTTTTCTCTGCTTTTAGCCCACAGAGCAAGAACTGCTTCCAAATCCAGAGGAYCTACAACACCACATTTATAACAACTTGCTGCTACCTTCTCAAATATCTGCTCCTACCCTTTGGGAGAGCCATGGGTTCACAGCTATAAATAAACACTACATTATTTACTTCCCTTCAAATACAAGCTCCGCAMTCTGCTTTGTGAAAACATCTTGAAAAATAAAAGAAAATTGCTGCTGTTGGTGTTGCAGATGCCATTGCCCAGCATTTACCCAGTCTTGTTCCACTGTCTCATCACTGCTTTCTGTCACTCGTTTCTCTTCAATCACAGTTAGAGAAAGCCCTGGGGGAGTTCTACTGCTGATCAGTTTGCCAACCTCCTCCTGGAGAAACCTTTTGTGCTCCCTAAAAGCTGCTGTGAAACCAGGACTAGCCTTCCAAGGTGCTACAATAGTGACATTCATAATCATGCAGGAAACAAGCTAATTAACTGCAAATACATGCAATATTCATAAGTATTTGTGAAAGAGTCAAGATTAGTAAATGTTTGTGGCAAATAGCCTGTTCTGTTATTCTTTGTTCTTCCTGATTAACACGTGATGCATTTGCTTCTGTCTTGTGATTAGACGCCTGAAACTTTTCAGCAGGGAATTGCAGATAACTTTGCGTTTCCCAAATTAACATTCAGCATTTCAAGAATGAAAAAAAAAAAAAAGGAAAAAAAAAAGTTTTGCTAAGCTTCAGGATTTTTATTTCCCATGAAATTAAGCAAATCAGCAGTACAGGCTGATCATAAAGATCCTTGGGGAAGATTCTCATAYACTACTATGGGTTTAGGAAAGAGTTTAATAAACTGGGCCAAATACTGCTTTAAGATTAATAAGAGATTGACTGGTGACTTCAGGTAAGCAGAATTTCACTTTACRTCCACCTGCTCGGCAAATTTGAAACGATTTGCTTACCTCCTAGAAAGACTCATTCTTCCTCCAGCTAGTGCTGGGCAATAGCAACAGGCTGCACTGGAGTTCACACAGGCTTGTTTACAGAGCAATTCCATAATAAAAGCTGTGCATCCACAAAATACATAGAAAAAATCGGCGGGAGAAGAAAACACTGTAAAGTTTGAGGTTGTTTTCCGAAAATACTGAGCTCATTCAAACAGCTAGAGGGGCTGCAGGTTGAGTGGACAAATTTCAGCATAAAGTTACAAACTCCCTAAGTGACCACCTTGAAAACTATGAAAAGCATAAAAATCTGCCTGAAGTATACTGCAAAAGTAGTAATTGGGAAAACACGAGAGGCTGATAACTGAGAGAATAGAAACAGTAAGGGCCCAACAAACCCAAAGGAACAGAAGGAATTTACTGCATGTCATCACTGTGGTTGAACCATGAAAGCCATTTCACTGCTCAGGTGGCCCTGTTCACAGCACCAGTCTCTGCACCAGGAAATAAACAGATATAATGCGACTTGCCAACTGAGACCAAAAACAATTAGCACTTGATCACAGGTGAAATAAATGGATTTGTCATATCCATCTTCTTGTATTATAAAGACCAACAAATTCAACATTTAACAGCACGCTTCAGTAATACAATTAGACAGCTGCACACAAAGCCAAGCAGGGCACCCTTAGGTGGCACCAAACTTCCCACACTCACATCCTCACCCTGGATCTGGGACTCTGTACCCTAGGTTACCACAGGTTATGGATTTTCAGTGGGCTTTTGGGGAAAGGAGGTAAAGTAGCTTGATAGAGCTTACCTGAGTCTAACACCTCTTAAGCAGATAAATAAGCAAAATCAGGAGTTGCGGTGCATATGCTCAGAGGCAAAGGGGAGAGAAAGAGAGAAAGGAAGGGAAAAGACAAATGCCTGCAACTCATTCTCCCTTCAATCCCTTTTTTGTTTGTCTGTTTTTTAAAGGATTTCCATGAACATGGGAAAGCAGTTTAATGCTTTTCATGAAGTGCCAGCCTTTGTCAATAACTGACACATAGAGCAGGTGATGAACTTCTAATAATCTCTATAATAAAAGGCAAAAGTTCACATGAGTATCTTGTAAAACCCTCTCACCTGATTTTCAGATAATGTCCCATTATACCTCCTATCGAAACAGAACTGTCTTTAGGAAACCAGTGGCAGCTATCTTGGACAGGTTACCCTGCAGCCTCACCCTAAACCTCCAACTGTCACAGCACATTATGGCACTCCTGCAATGGCGTAKGCAAGTGCAAAGCAACTGGAACACTTAATTTGGGGGAAATTACACCAGTTTATAATTATGAAGGAWCATGTATAGAGCACACATGCAAAAAACCCTACAGCTTGCACATTTTCCAAATGCAAAAAAAAAACCGCCCAGTATTCAAATTCCACCCTTGGCAGCTGCARAAAGGCTCCTCTGATTCTTTCAGCAGCAAATTTCTCTTCTCTTCATTTAGACCCTTCAGCATCTGCCACACAGAGCGATTCCTTTGTCCTCAGAAACAGGACTTCAAAGGAATCCCTGAAGCAAGCTCAAGATAGGCTTGTGCTAAGTATCCAGCATATTTAATCATTTCATCTGTCTTTTCTGAGCTAGGAGTCCAAGGGAAGTCAGGGCCTTGATTAAAATGGGACTCTAAACTCTTCGCCTCCACGTTGTTTAGACAGCTCAAGAAGTTGGTGGAATACATAAAACAATGCAATAAACCCAAGTTTACCCTGCAGCACTTCAAGTTCCCTTTCTAAATTAGTTCAGGGAAACAGAGCAAATGGTTCAGCTCGTGTTTTAGATGTAGTAACAGCAAAAAGGCCAATTTTAAAAGTCTCGGTAAAGACACTGAAAACTTTGTGTTTTCACACAAGTTTCAAAAAAAGTGTGCACTGATTTAAAAATAAATAAATAAATGAAAAGCTTAATAGAATCAAAAGTTCTGCTGTTGGGAAAGCACTACAGACACAAGACCAAGTAAACTTAGCTATAATCACAGAATCATAGAMTCATAGAATGCTTAAGGTTGGAAGGGACCTCTAGAGGTCATCTAGTCCAACCCCCCTGCACACGCAGGGTCCCCTAGAGCATGTGGCACAGGGTGGTGTCCAAGCGGGTTTTGAAGATCTCCAGAGAAGGAGACTCCACCACCTCTCTGGGCAGCCTGTTCCAGTGCTCTGTCACCCTCACTGTTAAGAAATTCTTCCTCAAGTTCCTGTGGAACTTTGATGCCTCAATTTGTGGCCATTTCCTCTAGTCCTATCGCTGGCCACCACTGAGAAGAGGTTGGCCCCATCCTCCTCATTCCCTCCCTTGAGGYACTTATACACACTGATGAGGTCCCCTTTCAGCCTTCTCTTCTCCAGGCTCAACAGGCCCAGCTCTCTCAGCCTTTCCTCATAGGACAGATGTTCCAGACCCCTAATCATCTTTGTGGCCCTGCGCTGGACTCTCTCCAGCAGGTCCACGTCCCTCCTGCACTGGGGAGCCCAGAACTGCACACAGTACTCGAGGTGCGGCCTCACCAGGGCTGAGGAGAGGGGCAGAATCACCTCCCTCGACCTGCTGGAGACGCTCTGCTTAATGCACCCCAAGATCCCATTGGCCTTCTTGGCCACGAGGGCACACTGCTGCCTCATGATCAACTTGTCGTCCACCATGACGCCCAGGTCCCTCTCTGCAGGGCTGCTCTCCAGGAGGTCGGTCCCCAGCCTGTAGGCATGTCTRGGGTTATTCYTCCCCAGGTGCAGGACCCTGCACTTGCCCTTGTTGAACTTCATGAGGTTTCTCAACCGCAGTACCTAGAAATCTTGACTGCTTTATAGTAGATAAGTATCGCTGAYAGTGTTCAGGGATTTGTATTACAACAAGGTTTCCTCTAAGTTGGAAGACAAGGCACAAGCATAAACAAAAGATGTAATTTCCAGTATGACCATCTGGGCCATGAAATGAAACCTGTATAGGCAGTGACAGACCRCACTATGCTAAAGAACCCTTGGGATTCTCCATGCTATAGATTTTCAAKATAAGATCTGTGTCACCAGGCAAAGCACCAAAAAGGTTAAAATTTATTTAAACCTATAAGTCAAACGTGGTATCATCCACTTATATACACATGGAAAATTAGTATCAAATGGAAGAAACTATTATATCTTCACTTTGCAGAGCTTTCCTATATGATTGAACTTAACTGGACTAATAACTAATTAAATAATCAGATAATTGGAATAATAACTAAGTAAATAATGTTTTTGTTATAGGACAGAATTGGGAAGACTTTCGTCCAAAGATAGGTCTCCTCTGGACCTCGTAGCACAGGAACAAACACAGTGAGAGGCCTTTTCTCTCTCTTTTCCACTCCTTCCCTCTCCCCTCCTTCTCCACCTCTACAACCCATCTGTGATCTTTACCAGATTGAATCAAATAAAACTCAGTTGCAAGCACTCCTTTCTTTATATGTTATTTTCTCACACTGCTGCTCATCTGCTTCAGAATTTTCTTAGGTTCAAGCATCTGCTATCTGGGGATATACACCTTTTTCTTTTCCTTTTTTGATAGGAATACACTGATGCCATGCTGCGGAAAACAAAACAATGTACTAGGTGGATCTTTAGTCTCACCCTATATGGCTACACTTCTGTTCCTCCAAACTTCATGAAAGTTTTACCATTATTTGCAAGGACATAAGATCACACTGTATAAATCATCAGCCATTCTCCATCTAGTTTTAAGGAATACATTCACAAAAAAAAAAAAAAAAAAATAGACATCACACAAATTCCTCATTAAGACTTTCTTATACTACCATGGGAAAGTTAAAACATTATTATATTATTTACTTCCTATTGATTCTTTTTCATTGCCAATATGCCTTTAGCTTCTTTGTACAAGACATACAGTAAGCCATGTTTATAGTCTTCATACAACCACCAGTTACAATTTAAACATTTAATTTCACTCCATAAAAAGYCATGAAATTCACATGCCTCCCACTGCTTGGCAAAGTGGTTGAGCAGAAAAAAARTGCAGACTTAATTAAGAGTATAGTCAGATGCTGCATTAAAATACAAGTGTTTGGGAGACAATATTACCATTTGGCAGCAGTTTAGCTGAAGATGGCAGAGCTGGTGGTACCACAATACATTATAAAAAATTCAGGTACACCACCTGCCCCAAAATCATTTGCAGAAGATATCAATAATGCAGGATGAACATGAGGGGAGAAAAGATGGAACACTACAACTTGCAAATATTTGTTTGTCATACAGACATCTGCTCTTATTATCCATAGGGCTACTAAGACTCATTAAGCAGGCAAATAAATATGCATTACAAGTTATCTACATAAATACAAATACYAGCAAAGCCAGGTACTTATGGCCAGTAACCACAAGGCTTATTCAGGGCTGGCAACTTATACGCTGGCAACTCAGTTCATTTGCATCCTTTAATTCAACTTGATCTCTGTATGACTCTCCATTCAAACAGTTTCGAATGATTCAAAAGTTATTGCTCAAAGAAACAGATTTGTTCCATTAAAAGTACAGGGATACTTGAAAAAATTAAAGGCACCTTTCCTACATATTGTATAAATTATTATGCAACAATTAAATGAGATTTGTATCCGATTTCCTAATATTCATGAAATGTGATTTAATGAGRTCATTTATTCTGAGGGTCATGATCCATGAACAGATTGTCACTGTTGGGTGCTATATTATTTTCACTACTTAAATGGCTCTAGAATTGAAACACTTATTTCGGACTTGTTGATATTATGATCATTTATATGAAGGTCAGAATCATTAAGTSTAACCCACAGAAGTAGGACCAAAGCAGCTGAAAACTCAACTTTGGCAAGAATAGCAATGGACTAAGGAATTAATGTTTTTGYACCAAATCTGAAAACGTAGGACTGGTCTGGGGTAGGGAGCAAGGGCGATGTTTCAAGCAACATTTTCTCATACAGTTTTCTGTCCCYGTGTATGCATTTCACTTCACTGGCAACGGCCATGTGCATAAAGGATGCAAAAAGATTTCATCCTTAAGGTTATATCTAATAAAGGAGTAAAGAGAGGTGTCTCAAAATGATCTTATGGCGCCCCAAAATCTGGTGTTTGGAAAGGCTTTTGGGCAGCACCTCTCTTTCCTCCTTGGTAACAGACCATGCCCTGACATTTTATCTCACCCCAGCTCCTCCAGAGTCAAAGGTCTCATATCCTTGCCTATGGTGTTCAGCTCCTTTCTCTACATTTTCATTGCAGACCTCCTTCCCCAATCAACTCTAGATACCTTTGTCAACTTCACGCTCTCTCAGCAATTTTTGGCTCTTTTCTGAACTTCTGATTCCCACAACCTGCAAATGCCAAGTAAAACTCATTGGCATCTCATCCTGACATAGTCAGGAAAGAAATCATTTTCCCAAGATCTTGGCCATCTTGTTCCCCACCATTATGTACCACAAAAAAATGGTCTCCTGTACTTCAAGTAGGACGGTTTCTTTAAAGATGGCTGACAAGTTTTGCTAGGTTGTCTCTTGCACCATTTTGAGATGTACAGTTTTGAGATGTACCTTTGCACCAAGGGCAATACTGAAAAAAATATATTGATATAAAATAGAAATACATACAAGAGATCAAAACAGCAAGATTATGAATCTATATATCTGCACTTATTATTACATRCATACCACTCACTGATGACCACTATTCAAGTGCATTTTAGGGGAAGGGGAAGGGTGCAACTAGAGAAGGAATGGACGTCTACTCTTGGCTTCCTAATTCTTTAATCAAGCAAATCCTTCTCAGAAATCCTACTGACTTATTTTCCAGTCAGGATGAAATATGAAGCTTACCTTTTAAATGTAGAGCACTGGAGATGATTCCTTTTTTTGCTTGCTCCTTCCTGGTCAGCCTCATGCCAGTAGGTCCTCTTGCCACTGACAACATTCGCTAAAAGGTTTCAAGTAGATTCAGGTGCAGCCGTTAAGTTCAATCTAATTATGTCAGATCAAATTAAATGGAACCATAAAAAATTGTGGGGTCCTTCTGATGGCAAAATAAAATCCTTCTGAGCTGATATGAAACAACAAACAATTCTTAAAATGTTTTATTCAGAACACCTGAAAACTGCCCCATAGGAGAAATTATATACTGGACAGGAATTCATATATATTGCATTGCACAACAAAAGCTAAACAACTTACAGTTGTAGGAGACATGATAGCTTGCCTGGTTCTCACAGAGTAATTCCTTTTGAGGTAATAATCACTAAGAGTAGAAGATATTATTATTCAGTATAATAAAAGCATTACTAAACATACTAAATATTAYTAAATATTTTATAATTGTTAATTTATAAATGCTTCTGCCACAGAGGAGTACTAGACACCTATAATCCCACCAGGATTAAAGAAATAACCATTCTTTCCTGTTGACTTCCATAGGTTTCAGAAGGAGGACAGGACTCCCCAAATTCTGATGTACCACAGGCATTTGTAGATAAGGTTCACAACTGCAGGAGGCTTCTCTGAGTAAGTATGGGGAGCAGCAGCTCCTCTTGCAGGAGCTGARGATGCCTGGGATCCCTTCTAGCCTACGTTATCTTGTTTTATTTTTCCCTTCCATCAGAGGGGACAAACATGCAACACAGAAACAGAATCACAGAAACACAAGGATTTGACAAAGGATAAGGGTCTCCTTCCACCCCCAGCTCCCACGTAAACTGACCCCCATCAAGGCATCATCCAGCACCACTTCTGAGCATGTGAATTCCTTGTCATTTCACTTCCTCAACACTACCCACATGAATAAAATATTCCCAAAATATTCCACTAAAAATGTAAGATCTTGCTTCTCCTTCTGTTACGACTCTTACAAYGAAGTCCAAATTAATTTCTCTCTGAAATGACCTTCTTTACTGCAGATGCACCTTTAATGCCCATGTTTATCACAGAGAAAACTTGAGTGAAATTTTAAGTCTGCTAAACTACTTGTGGAACATTAATAAACCCACATAAAGAAATGATTGCATATGATAATCATACCACTCATCCAAAGCAGTTTCCTTGGCACTAGAATCACAACGGTATACGGACCACAGTAGTTTCTCAGGGTAAGAGGTGTACTGCAAGGAGGGTATCTGCAGGCATTCCCAGCTGCCATACCATAGCCTCGTAGTCCTCACTGATAAAAACTGCAACATACTCTTCTTAGAACTGATGGCACAGAGCTGTGAACTTTTTTTTGCCATGTAGCAAAAAGTGGCTCATGAAGGCCTCAAAAGCACAGAGGTAGTTCCTGCTAAATGTCAGGTTCTTGGGGCATTCTTCAGATTACCCTCAAAGCAGGGGACACTAAACCCCACTCAGCTTGCAGTCAAGACTCTTTTGTATAAGATAACAAATTTGGAAGCTGCAGAACCAGAACTCAATAACCTACAAACTCTGAGATAAAATATTCAATCAATTGTGAAACAGACCACATCAAAATGCTTAGACCCATTACTCCTATACTAA
The DNA here is from genome assembly GCA_003342815.1 of Eudromia elegans. Classification (NCBI taxonomy): domain Eukaryota; kingdom Metazoa; phylum Chordata; class Aves; order Tinamiformes; family Tinamidae; genus Eudromia; species Eudromia elegans. The sequence goes on along the minus strand of PTEX01000279.1, from coordinate 522,527 downwards.
GAAGCTCTTCCTTCAGCTCTGCAAAGTCCTTCTGGTAAGAACGCTGCATCTTATTAAGGACATTCTTCAAGATATCATTTAAGWTTTCCATTGCTTGGTCAATGTGTTCAAAGACGCTACAGATACTTACAGTTTGGCCAGCAGGCAATGAAAAAGCAATCCAGGCAAAGTAGTTACGACACAAACATTCGGAAGAACAGAGCCTCTCGAGTCTCAATTGAGAATGATGATTTTTTTCGTTTTCTTTATAGCTTTCGGAAATACGAGTATACAAAAAAAAAATCTTATATAGCTGTAAAAATAATAAAAAAGAGAATAATCCTGTGATATGTTTTTTGAAAATATTTGGAGCTTTGAAGCTTTAACATTTACACAAGGTCCTACATCAGTGAACTGTATATTATAAGGTATCTAAATAAAAGGAAAAAGAAAATATCATCTGTTACTACCATGACAGCAAGGTGATAAAACTATTAAATAGACTGCAAACAGGAGTGCTCTTGAAAGAAATTATCAACTGAGAAATATTTTTTGGATGAACAGCAGTTACCAATACTTTAAAGAAACAAAAGAGTCAGTTTTGCACTGTAGAAAAAAAAAGTAACGTTTGAAACTAAGCGTTTGAAATATCGTTTCTAAGTTTACTATTTCTTTTTCTTATTTTAAATACAATTTGACAGGCACAGCCAAAGGATCTGGCAGAAGARTGGGTCAATATTCCAGACTAGAATCCAGTTTATAGCAAAGCAGCCATTCTAGCAACTCTTATCTCCTGCAATTCTGTTTCCTGAGCTGCCMCCCAAAATAACCATATTGCTAAGTATATGGAGTACCTCACTTCATCTTCCCCATTCTRTCTTCTTGTTCTCATCTAGCCGAGATGCTTACGCCAGACTGTAGAGATCACACTTGACTCCAGTCTGGACCTGGGAGCCTGGTTACCTACGCTGAYCTGAACTCAGAACAACACAATTCAGCTTTCTCTGTTTTCTTTGAGCCTGCTGTGGATGGTCCAAGCCATCCCATACAACAGGARCACCTATAAAACCCCTATAATTGCAGAAAGGGCGAAATAGGACAGAGCAGACTTTAAAACAAAGTATAAAAAGCTTCATTTTGGAGTTTAATGGAGAGCCARTTCTCCAAATGGTATGTTAAGAAGGGAGTCCCATAGAAAGCTAGGGGAGATAAGCACAGGAAGCAATTTTAGGAAATGATGCACAATTAAATTGCCATATGTTTTCTTTTTCTCTGTTGGATGAGTGACACATGCAACATAAAAACKATGTATAAGGACAAAGACGTTATACAAACTGGTATGCTTTTGTTTATGCTATATAAATCAAGACTTGAAGTCTACATAGAAAATTTAGGACCAAAAGGCATGCTGATAAGAGCTATAAATGTTATGATCAAGTAATGAGATTGCAGTTTATTCTATTTTTGTGAACAAAAGTTAGGCTGCTATTTTGCCCTCACTGCACTATTGCAGGTGCCTGGAAAGAATCTTTCTTACTTCAAATCTTTGCACTGAAGAATTCTTTGAAGTAATTTTGTGTGAAGTTTTCAAGATGATTCCTTCAGGCTGAAGTCAAATAGTCCCAGATTTGAGTCCCAGAAAAGAACATTTKGGGTACATTGAATGCACAGCCTATGTATTAGCCATTGATTAGTTTAAATCCATGCTGCTATAACAAAAAYACATCTGTCTGCACCAGACAATCATAGTAGCCTTTTCTTCACCAGCATGCCATCCTGTGGTGTAGCAAATAACACACTGTCTTCTCAAAGCAGAGGAGAAACACTTGACTTCTTCARTGTCAATGTGATCAAAGGGCTCAGCTGAAATACTGACTATATTTTCTTTCCCCTTGAATATTTTTTCTCAGGAGGCAACACATAACTCTGCTTCAGAGAATATTTCATCTAAATTTGCAGATCGCATTTGTATTTGTCTAGCTTGTTACTGCATATATCATTAAAAGAAATTCAGTAATATTTTGTCATCATCATAAGAAATCCTGGGGGAACACAAATGCCTTCCAAATAAAATCCATTCAAATCAATCTCAAGGAAGGTCAYTTCATAAATCCGGCTGAAAACTCACTCTCATGACATCACCCAAACTTATAGCAGCCAAATGATTAACAGCAGCATGGCACTCCTTGATGAGCCTATGAAGACATTAGACTTATCCAACAATGCTTCTGTTCCATAAACACTGCCAAAACCAAGMTAATCACTGAATAAGATTTCTAGGATTTGGCTACAGGTCAGTCAGGATTTTGACTGTCTTGTTCTGCTGATCAGCACAGAACAGCAGGGAGTAAGTATTTGACTTGACTGCTTGCTACATTGCTCAGTATACTTCCTCTTGTGCTGTAAAACTGTTATATTGTAGCTCCAAAATTACTATACGACGCTTGATACTATGCTTATGGTCCCCATAGAAATCATTAAGATGTCCAAACACAGCAAAGGCTGAGAAATGCCAGTGCTGCAARCATCCCTCTGTCACTAGCCTGTTTTCCAAAAGTTTAAGGGTTGCCTCCTGTTCAGGAATCCATCCTGACAATTTAACACTAGGTTGCCTAATGGCTAACATGGGATGGAAACATATCAGACAAGTCACAGATCTTACCTAATAACCCAAACCAGCTTTGAAAGGGGGTATATTAGTTGCTTATCTAAAGTTTAACATTAGTGAGCAGAGCAGGGCAACTCTATGCTACATAAAAATAATGATTTAGTAGCTATAATGCCCCAGTTAGATTATATGAATGGCTTCCAGCAGATCAGTGCTTTGTCATCAAGGTTCACATTCAGTTCGTTTTTTGCCCTTTCTAGTTCCTAGTTTAAAATCAGGCTGCATGTTACCATCAGAAACCAGGGGCAAAAAACTTGAAATACACCTGGAGTCAAAGACCTGCAATGACTCGCCAAGAACATACCATGCTGATGCTCTTTCTTGAGGCTGTCCTTATGAAAAGCTCTGTCACCATCACCACCTAGATTACTTTAGGAGAATTACCCTATCGGGGAGAAGGAAAACTGCTTTTACTGGCAAAGGTAAAGCACTAATAGTGCTGCTGCATTTAGCACCAACAGAGATTGAACCTGGCAACAATAAGGATTTACAGAACTTGCTTAAAAAGACACTAGACTGACACTATGCACCAAAAAAGGTCTCCGTTACTAGTGCACACAAATAATTTAATTCATGGCAGATATCCTTTGCAGCGGAAAATCACTTAAATATTTATTTCCTGATAATATTTACAGATAGAGTMACCTGCAGTAGCTTGTGTTGTCCTGATCTCTCACATTAGTCAAGACTTTAAGACCTGTGTGCAAGACTAGTTGTCAAAGGTCCATATTTTGCCTTGTCTGCCCTCCATTCTACTTAGCCTCTTCCTGCAAATTCTCTCTTTCTTATACTTTTTTTTTTCTCATATCCCCCCAAAATTTGGATTTCTCTTTTTCCCAARGGTCTGCAGCTACTGGAACTGCTGGTTTTAAGCTGAAGCACAATCCTTCTAGTGAGGAACTGTGATTGATTTTTATCTTCAAGAAGATTTCAAAGATTCTCTGATAATACTCAGTTTTTACAAATGCAATGAAGACAAAAGTCATAAAGCAACTCAAACAAAAAAAAAAGTAGAAAGACAGAAAACAAAGGAAGTTATATTTTATTCTACCTCTTTAAAGACTGCCCGTTCTCTTACCTTTGGTTTGACAGCTRAGGGCTGTGTAGACCTTGCGCTGTGCCATATTTTGACAAGGCATAAAGGGCATTGGAACCTCACTGCATTGGAACCAAGTGGAAACATGATGCTCATGATGTGGATGCTTAAATTATTTCTTCTTCTGAGACAAAGGCCTAGATACTTGGCATAACAGTACTGCATAAACAAGAACTACCACTTCAGTAAGAGTCTTGCTACCTAAGCCTGCAGTATTAAGCTTCAACTGAGGAGATCAAACAGAGGTCCTTAAGCAACTACATGAATCAGTCACTGTTACAGTAGCTCTTGTAATAAAAGYAGGAGTCTGTTTTATACTGTCTTGTTCTCCAAAGAGACTTCTCAATTACTTTTCAAAAGGAACAGAGCCTCTGCCATTCACAGTCCTGGATTTAAAAAATCTAGCTGGTAGGTTGAAGCTGCAATTAGGTGCCATGGGCATTAGGTGCCTTCTTGTTGCACACAAATCTATTTCCCTAACACAGAAAGKTTTTTTGTTGGTTTCTGAGACTAGGTTTTATCTAAGCTTCTTCARCTGTTCCACCACCTTCTACCACTTTCATTCCCGCAAAGTTGTTACACCCTTTCCTACAGTGTTCTGCTCATCCCTTAAACATATTCCCACCCTACTGCYCATTAAGTTTGTTAGACTGGGATTTTGCAAAAGCAAAGGGATAGGCAGGAAAATTTCATAATCTCTTTCAGTTACTAGGAAGRTCTGCTGTAGCTGTGAAGTGAGAGCCCAGATATCTCTGACCTCTTGTGCCTGCTTTTGATTGCCCCCAATTGCATCACGTCTTCATGCCTGAAGTCTTCCACTTCTCTCCTAAGCTGCTTGAACTATTATAGTTCATTTGTATACTTGCAATATTGCTTACTAAAAGAAGAAAAACACTGAGAATAAATTTTACTCATATCTAAACAAGACCAAGGAAGTGCTCCTTTCCACAGACGCATATAGGTTATAGCATATAGGAGCACTCTTTCTAATATTTGTTAACATTAGTTTACAGAAAAGGCTTATTTGTCTGCCCTCCTGTTGAAGGAGTGTCACTTTTCCTGTGATTAACCGTGAYAGCAGCTCAAAATTTGTTTTCTGCAAATAAGCCAGTATTTGCTTTATTTTCTTTGCCATCAAAATGCCTGCCAAGAATACTCATTAAAATATTCATAAACTCAAAACTGCAGAACCTGAAGAGGAGTAAAATAGAGGAATATATAAAATCTGCAGATTTTTTTTTTTGCTTACATTTTCAAACTATGCCACAAAGTTTCTTCCTTCTTAAGAAGCTATTGTTTCTGTAAGAAACTTTTCTGTAGTTAACTTAGCCTGTAGAACTAATTTTAAGAGATAAGATTTAAATGATAATAATAAAAAAGGAGATATCTGATATGATTCAGGTGACTTTCCACAAAGATGTAGGTATGGGGAAAAAGGTCTTCCAAATGCTTTAAGAAAARTTACTTTGAGTATTGTTGAAAAAATGAGAATTTATGCACTGCAGTTTTTCTATATATTCTTGTTTGTCAGACTGCTACAAAAGATAAGAAATGTCACTGGAACAGGTTGCCAAGAGAGGTTGTGGAATCTCCTTCTCCGGAGATATTCAGAGCCCACCTGGCTGCAGTCCTGTCTAAGATGTTCTAGGTTACCTTGCATGTGCAGGGGGGCTGGACTAGATGATCTCCAGAGGTCCCTTCCAACCTTAAGGATTCTACGACTATTGCAAGGGAACAAGGGAATAAATTGAGCCACACTCCATGTGCAGGCTGACGTAGTGGAGAAATCGAAGGCAAAATTTCAGTTCTGCTTCAGAGAAGTTTAATACTCCCAYTGGCCAGAAAATCGTGTCTCACTTATAAGCCAGAACTGCAAACAATACAAAGGGCAAGCTTCTCATCTACCTGTATCACTGATGTAGGCACTGAAATACTGCTACATTTCTGGTTCTTATAGAAGCATCCAGAAAAATAAAAATGATACAACAGTTGAATAACAAAAGCTGTTTTYCCCCCTCAAATCATAATGGTATGAAAGTAAGTTTCTCCTTAGCCTTTTAGACACAATTCACAGCACAGCAAAACTGCAGCTAGTAACTATGATATTATTCCAGAAGATTTATCAAATGGTGAGAGCTTCTCAGATTTCATGAAACATTTATGAGATGACCCACCTCTCTCTCAAGTTCTGAGAGAAATATAAGCAACTAGAAGGAGAATTCACAGACCTGTTAYGGAAAGAAAAAACCACAAAGGAAATATAGCAGCTCACCCAGAAATCAAAAGTTTGGGTACGGGATGAGGAGAGGCAAGAGATCTCTAATTCAGTGTAAAACTAACACCTTTATGTCCTGCGCTTATATGATGCCTGTCATATGGACCCAAAGCACTGCAACTCAACTTCCAAAGCACTTCCAAAGTCAAAAATAGGCAAGGTGCAACAAAAGGAATCTAATTGCTCCCTGATCCACCACTGCATTTGAAGAAAGTGTTTATGAGCAAACGCTCAAATAGAGAAAAAAAAAATCTGAYTTATTCCTCAATCTCAGATTTTTCAGGGCATTGTAACATCTCAGGTGAAGGTATGGTGATAGGCTTTGAGCAATGAAAACACCCATAAATCATGGATAAAAATTTGCCTAAAGATGCTAAAGGCAAATGTTGCTCATACATTATTAAYTTCAACTTGGTTCTCTTGTTTATCTGCTATACTTTACAGGCACTAAGTATAAAAATATAGTTTGGGCACATGACAACTATGGCTGTTCAAAAACTCAGAACAAGCAGCCATATACAGGGTAAACCTAGGGCTATGAGAGAAACAACTGAATTTGTTGGAATAAGGATAGACATTTTTATCAGCATGGCTGTTTTTGGGTGGGGATCCAGTATATTCTTGCTTTAGATGWATATCTACACATTTGGAGGGTCCACAAGCTCCAGAAAAAACATGCAGTGCTTCACGCTATTATTTACACAACCATGTTACGTAATAACATGTTATATTGCCAGATTATTAAAATGATTMCTTTTCTGCATAGACACAACTGATTAATTAGCAATGCATCCAAACCAAAATAGCTGACGAACAACTCCTGCTGCTTCCCAGTATCCAAAAAACGCTACATCATGGGCAGTGCTGAGATTGACTCACACCATTAAGAGTAATTAAGCACGTATCAGTCTGGTAAGTGGACCACAACAATTGTGACTTCTCCAAACATAGAAGCATTATTGCTGTGCTGCTATTGCAGTAATGTGCACATRAAATTGAGGAAAGCTGACTGCAATGGCACCTTCTGCAATGTTTTTTTGTCGATACATGTTTCTGTTTATCACAAAAATTTCTGGAGGTTTTGCCTTTGTTTTAAAACATAGAGGCAGAAATAAGGATCTGCACCAAATCTTGTGTTTTGCAGGAGAGAAGAATTAGTCCCAAAGAGAGCTGCAATGAGTCTCTTTAATATGATATAGCTTCCAGAGCTGCTGTTCTGCAGAAGCACAGCTATTATTTTGCTACCTCTGTAAGAACAAATTGTTAAGGAATACCAAGCAAGCAGTGCCCTTGCTGAAATCACTATTACCCAACAAGACAAAAGGGTCATGGTCATAACTGAGGCTACAGTTTAGGTCTTTGCTAATAAAGCAAGCCAAAAATCTAAAGTTAAATTAAAATTACATTTTCTAAGGACTGACGTTAAAAATGAGGGAGGGTAAGTAGGCTGTGCATTGCCCAAAACAAACAAACTCACGTGGGAAACACCATGTTTACGCATTTAGCCTTGGAACAGGTATTTAGTGGAATTGTGAATTCCTTGGTTTGGCTTGGTTCGTTTGCAGGGTTTCTTTGTCTTGTGGTGAGGTAGKATGTGCAGGTTGTTATTGTTTTAAGCAGATACTACTCATTGATATGCCTTCTGACAAGAACAGCTCTGGTAAGACTGAAAAATCTTTATTTGCAGATATGAAGACTTTCAACTTGCATTCATAAAATCATCATGTAAAAGTCATTACCAAATACGGTCTTTTGTGGCACATTCAAGAACAGGTGCTTTCAGGTTTATATTTTTGAGCTTCTTAATAAACATATCCTTGCAGTTAAAAATGTACTAAGAAATACAAAAGAAGAAGGAGGATTATTTATTTATTTATTTATTTATTTATTTAATAAATGCATCAGGGCATTCCTGAAAATGCAGATTTTTTTTTTCTCCCAACAGAAAGGACATCATTATTGCAAAAGCTTTTGCTGAACCTCAGCCACAAGCTGATGTCCTTTTCTTTCCAATTTTTCTTTCTCTTTTGACACTACATTGCCAGTGCTAGCCATCCAGTCAGCATAAATGAGACCAAAGTCATCAGGCTTAAAAGAGCAAAGTTGCCATCAGACTGTAATTCCAAGGCAATTTTTTACGTGTTTTGTAGCACATAATAGAGAGTCACTCATTCAAGGTTGCATTAGCATCCTTGCATTTTGCAGTGCGAGAGCTTTGATGGACAGGCATGCCGACTTCAAATAAAAACCCTGTCTCGTGCAGGCAACTACTCTTTGAGCTTCAGTAAAGAGAGATAAAGATTATGACATCTCATCCCAAGAATATGAGCATGAGTTCCTTGGTCTGAAAGTGTCTCTGTGGAGTTTTTTTTATTTTTTTAATCTTGAGATCTRTTGAGAATCGTAGTCTGAATGCAAAAATTGCTTGCGGGACTATGTCCTTAAGAGTTCCTGTAAGAGCCACGTGTATTTTTTTCCCCCCATACACACCTAGCTGTGCTTAACTYTTACATCCATCGGGTGTGTCAAAAGAGTGACTCTCTCAGTGCACAGCACAGCAGACRGTTCTAAAGAAATATTGTGAACATTTCTATTCCTAAGGTTATGGTAGGCTATTTCTGCTCATTTTCAGAAGTTGCTTTTTATCTGTCACTCCAGTTCTACTTTCACATATTTCTAAAATAAACCTTTGATTAATGAATGCCTAAATATTACTGGGGCTATTGCARACTTCAAGAAATGTAGCCACTGTCATGGCTGGTTGCCTAAGTAGATTCATTTACATTAAAGGCAGTCAGCTTTCCACTTATCTCTGTACAAAATAATATCTACTATTTATCCATTACCGATACAGCTGGTGCTTGCATTTAGAATTATTCCTCATTTTTCATCACGGCTATCTGTATTTTAGACCAATTACCTTGTCACCTGCTGTTGTTTCTATCCATTAAAATGATCTCAGGGAAGAAGACCATCCACAAATACTTAATGCTACCCTTCTAACCATGAATAGAAATAAGGGAGGTGAGGCTACTGCTTGATCCATCAAAAGCAGATACCACTTCATTAACATAATTTTTCGACACTGACACCTGAAGGTCTGTAACAGTTTCCAGCATCATTTCTTAACTACCAGGAATTGCATTTAATGCTCTTTTCCTACTTGGKCCTATAGGTTGATAGCACTAACTTTAAACACACACAGCAGCATCTTGTGTTTACCTCAGGTGCTTTGATAAATCCTTTAAAAAGCCTGGAGATAGAAATACTTCCCTGAAAGCTTTTCTTCTGGGGCATTTGATTAGTTCTTATTTTTAGGTTGAAAACTCTGAGGCTAAGGTCACATAATGGCCACTCAATCCTCTCTTTGCTACTCTGCCATGGAGACTCTAACCTGCGCTTACATTAACTTAACTAAGGTGCCAAAGCTTGGCTAGAGGACGTGAGGCTAAGCATGTTCTAGTGGAAAGATATGGCACATGTGTCTGTGTCACACATACAGACATGAATACACAGATTTTATATATCTCGGAGTATTACACTGAAGATGCATCCCCCTCAGAAGGTCTTCTCAACAGCAGAGAGACCTCAGAGGACTTAGGTYTCCACTACAGGTATCTTAGTCAAAKATCTTGAGTCAGGTGGGAAGAATAAAGACCTGCAAGTCTTTACTAAACTCCTGCCAGAGGAGGTTCAGGTTAGATATTAGGAAAAAATTTCTCCATGGAGAGAATGGTCAAGCACTGAAACAGGCAGYGTGAGGAAGTAGTGGAGTCACCATCCCTGGTAGCATTCCAGAAACGTGCAGCTGAGGCACTTAGGGACACAGTTAAACAGCCGTGGTGGTGATGAATTAACGGTTGTACYGGATGCTCTTGAAGGCCTTTTCCAACCTTCCTGAGTCTGTAACTCTGTAAGTCCTTCTAAGAGCACCTTCAAAAGTCTTGCATTTCCCACAGGATTCCTCTCAATCCCCATGCCGCGTTGCATCAAGGCCTTCTGCATATACTTTTCCATAGTTACAGTACTGAACAATCAACTCCTCCTCAAMATTAGAGTCAAAGACAACAACAAAAACACTCTACTATACTAACGCCACAGTTGTCTTTTCCCCACTGCAAACCATTTTCTCTAACAGTTCATTGACAAAAGATACACTTGCTCACATGTCGAAATCCTGTTAGCTCTTCCTAATGTTTACTTTTCAACCCGCGATTTCTAAAGCAAATTACAGATGAAGCAGTTCACAAATACATATTCCTTGAAAAAAGAAAAAAAAAAAAAGGAAAAATGGCATTGCTACAAAGGCTTTGAAAGAAAATTAAAAGAAAAAGGTGTGTTTGGAGTACAGCCAAATGGCCACCACGCTGAGGAGCTGTGATTTGACAGACTCCAAATAGCAGTACTGACAGTTGTGTAATTTTAAAGACAGTTTTCCTTGGCTCATATTCCTATCGCTTATTTTCATAGGCTGGATATTTAAAAGTTTTCCAGTTTCACACACACAGGCAGCTAATTAGCTGTTTACCTCCCTCCATCTCCCCCCTACCCACTCCAATCATTTATTTTAGAAGTTTCCAGGCAGGATACCTCAAATTCCAAAGAAAGAGAATTTTACTTTTTATTGATAAAATAAAAAAAAAAATCCTGTCCTCCACCCAAAAAAAGAACACTATCATTACAGTTGATGTCATGAAATTCATTGATTTATGGTATTTACCTAAGAAAGTTCAGAAAAATAAATCGTTTTAAATGACATATAAATTATTTGTGGGTCTTAGCTGTGATAAAGAACAAAGTTGTCAGCTCCTGATTAGGGCCTATGCAATCCTTCCTCCATTAAGAGCAAAATTATAGTCCCAGTAAAATCAGTGGTAAAGCTCTATGATATCGGCAGAAAAATGGTTTCTCAGAGGGCATCCTCTAATTATTGGGGGAAGACAGACGAGGAAAAAGCCAGGACTGGCAAGAAAGAGAGAAACCAGTATTTCAAGTACTATGTACAATTCTCTAAGCAGATGCAGTGGCTCAAGAGCAGCTTGGTTATGAACGCCCTCATTTCATTGAGATGCCTGGCACTACGATTATTTGTAGTTCAGATCAATTAATAGTCATTAAGAACCAGTCTATTCAGTCTTCTTAGGGATATAAATAATGATTTAATCTTTTAATTTCCAGAGTTTCCCAGAACTGGTGTGTGCCCACCATAGCGACCCTCTGAACCATTACTTTTAGCTTTTTTATTTGTTTGGTAACAGTGGTACAAACTCTGGAAAGAGTCTATTAGGAACCATCTGTTCATTTAGAATAATAATTTCAGGATTGCTGTAAGTAACAGTTTGTACTCTAAGCCAAGGAAACATCACCTATTAACTAGATTTTTATCATAGGTCCTGAATGTGCTGTTTATCTCCACGTGGAAGAGTTCCTTCATGATGCTTCAATAGCACTCTTTCCTCTTTCAAAAAAAAAAAAAAAATTGTTTCTGCATTTTTCTTCTTCATTTCAGGGAACTTCCAGCTAAATATGCCTTGCAAACTTATCATTTTAGGGATAAATGCATTTGCAAATCAAAGTAATGACATTTGGGGTCTTTTCGAGACTTGAAACAGAGAGAATCTGCTAGAGTTCTGCTGATCTCCAGAGAATTATTCAGAAAAAGGCATTGCACTGCCTAACTAAGCAYCCCATACCAGAGATGACCAATACTGATGAAAAAAGAACACCCAAAACCTGCAAGAGTTTTAATGGAAGGCAGGCAGTATCACCCCAAAAACTGGTGCTGCYCCTTTGTGCATCACTGGGAGAATCACTAATTTGAGATTTTACAACAGCCTGCTTTGTTAATCTACACTCAGTGTTAATTGAAATAGCAGTGTTGCAATAATGTTAATCATAATAACAACATTAACCCTCAGCACACCATCTTTCTCGTAATGCCCCCAAGAAGGCAACMCTCCCAGGCAAGAGGGAAGGTGCACCGCTCTCCCCTCGCTGCCGCTAGGGCAATAAAAGCTCCAGGAATGCAGCTGTGGATGCTCAAGGCTACCAGCATCAGCACAGATCAGGCTGMGACCCTCTCCAGCCGAGCCGGCTGGAAGGCTGCCCCATCTGTGCGCAATGAGATCCAGCAAACCTGAACAAGGCTCCTGGCCCAGCTTTTGTAAAGAGAAACGTGGCCACTGCCTCTGCCAGAAGTGTAATTGTTCTAAAATAAAGAGCTTACCCTAGAAATTCAATTAAAAGAAAAAAAGAAAATACTGCAGGAAATAACCATCTCATGATGTGAACAGTGACGTGTATCACCAGGAAGATATCTCCCAAACTCCAAAGGCTAGTACTGAGAGATATGGTTTCAAAGCACTTGTACTTGCAGTGCAAATTAGGTGCTGACCCTGCAGCGAGCCTGGTGGGAGCAGAGCCAGGTGTGCAGCAGCACCTCATTCATCACACAACACAAAAAGCCAAACGAACGCCACAGCACAAAGCACAGATACAGCGTTATTTTCCCATATTCAGCAGCAATCCACATGTCTTAGACTTGATTAATAAGCGTCCACCTCACATGACAGAGCAACAGGGGCAGACTACAGGCCACATAGGAGAAAGCTGCTTTCCATACCATAGATCCCCTTTCCTCTCCAGCAGGCAAAGGACCAGTTGTATTTCACTCATCTAGTTGCTTGTTTKCCTCTTCCACTTTGTTCTCTTTCCAAGGTACATGATACCAAAAGCAAAAGGAAACAAACAAGCTAGGGAAAGCCAGATTCTCTAGCGTGCTTGTCTAAAACTGCTGTAACARGCAGTGCAGAGGAAGAACTAGGCCCACATGACTGGTTTCTTCTGGGCATAATAAACACATTCCTCATCTTTGAATCCARGTAAATATTATTTAAAATGAATAAACACTCCTCTTCAATCCTCTTGAAGCTACAGAAGGGTGCTCCACAACTGACTAAAAGGTTTCCAATCTCAAACACCTGGGTTCAGTTCCCTGCTGTTAATAAAGGCACAAAAGGGATTTAAACCTGTACCTTCTTCTATTAGAGCTAAGTTTCCATAGGTGATGCACTCAAATGATCTTTTACATGTTTAGGGATTTCCATCATAGAGGAGTGTAAAGATACAGCTTTGAACTTCTGTTTGGGGTCCCCTGTTTGTTTACATACCATGAGGAAGACTTTGTRTTCTTTTGTAGTTTTAGAGGTGTTAGAAATCCATTTCCAAAAGAATTCTCAGAGTATTAAAAAGTCYATGTAGAATATTTATATACAATTATATATTTATGTTTATAATTCATYATATAAAAATTATACATTTGTATTTATAACTTAACATAAAACATGCTTATTTATCAGCAAACATTTTCACCTCAAGTATGCTGAGGACTGTATATATAAAATCCAAGAATTCAATTATTCTTTAAAAATATGCTTGTCACCTTGTTTCATTATTAATAAAACCAATTTGGTTAATTAATCATCAAAGACTTTTAATAAATATTTATATTTCTTCAATAACAGATACTGTATCCAATTGTAATCATAAGTCAGATGCCTGGAATTGTTTTCATGAATATCACCCCTCACAGATATCCTGACTTGCAGCTAATCGGGTGTAGCAAACAATGATGAAACTTATAGAGGAATCACTCAATAGCACTCTGATTCTTCTGTGATACACGAAGCGAGAGGCCTATGAAAACAAAGTGTGCAATATTATATTCAACGTCTTGTCATTCATATTCATATGTGAATGAATAGAAAATCACACAGTCTGGTGTTTGATGTCTTGACTATGCAAGACAATCTTGCTTGTCAGGTATCCATATGCTCCTTCTCTGTAATCTCTCTTTTTATTTCATCTTTTCATAACTACAGCAGAAAGAACAATAAGAATGGGGATCTTAAAATGTCATTGACAAAAAATAATGTCAGAAGGTCCAAGGCCAAACTAACTGCAACTGCAACTAACAGACAACTGGTGATCMGAGGTTATAGGTAGAGCTTAAAATATTACAGAGAATTTGCCTTCAAACTGGAAGGGTCTTGGAAAGCTGGCAAGTGTTCTGCACAACACGTTGCCATTAATGCATCCTAAAAGATGGAACCTTTTTCCTGAAGGAATATCACATAGCATGAGGAAGCAAGATTACAGAGCAAAAGCTACTTATGCTGATTATTTCTACTCATGTATTAAATAGAACAGAAGCTTTTGTTAGCTGGCAATTCGTTCATTCATTCATTAAAAAAAAAAAAAGAGGAAGAATGAAGTATCACTGCCCTCTTCTGTAACCCAACAAAACAATATTCTTTAGCTACCTAAAATGTCTATACAGAAAGATAGTTTATTATTAGCAATAATCACATTGAAATACTTGTCAAAAATGATAAACAACAGCTGTTGTTTCATTTGTCCATAATAATCTTCATGTTGATACTTGAGTTATTAATCTTAAAGAGCCTGATAAAGAGCTTACCTCAAAGGGCACAAATGATCTGGCCACATTTGGTCCCTCTTCAGAGCACAGATTATGGCACCATGATCCTACCTAGGCTGCCCAAATGAGAGTCTGGTCTGATGCACTCTGCAGGTGCCATGGCCTGGCAGGCTSTATGCATCACATCATACCAGTTTAGAGACAATGTCCCAGAGTATGCTTAAGCTGAAAAAGAATGAGAAGTGGAAGGTCTTGGATGCATGATGTGACAGTGTGCCCAGATCACTTTCTGGAGCTAGGACAACATTTATAGAAAACTTTAGTGGCCAAGGAAAAAGTTGTGGCAATTCCTGTTTAATTCTATCTGCCAGACCTAAATATTCAGGTTGGGATTTAAAAAATCCTGACCTTCAAGCACCTACCACGAGCAGTTCCAATAGTGCTGTCCAGGCATCATGTCTCACTTGCATCTGCGAACTTCCCTCCTTACTTGCCCTCAAAAAACACAGACACACACATATGTATTTTCACTCCTTGAAGAGAGAAGAAAAACACATATACACACATACACAGATGCAGATCACACACAGATATGACACAAATTATACAACTTTATAAATTAAAAACATCGGGGAAATTATCAGTCTATCTTGAAATGCAGCCCCCAAGACTGTTCATGCCATAAAGGAAAGATCTAGTTTATTGTGCAATTTTTATATTGAACTAATAAGATATGTCGCTAGTAGAATCTTTTCTCCTTACTTCACTTAATGACTCAGGAGATCACTTATTTGCTTGGTCCTTCCAGATAAGGAAAAGCCCACATTAGGAGACATATAGTAATTATATTTCTGAAATTTCAGTAAGGAAGATTGCAGGATTTAATGGAAAAATTTGTTTTGGGTTTGATTCATAAAGTGCTTAATATCTGACTCACTTTAATAGTAAGTTTTTTTAAAGACTCCTCTGCTTAAAGTTATTCACGTGCTCTAAATCCAACCAAAACTTCAAGAACTATCAAACAAATAAATGTCTTCAAAACAGAGAAAATATTCAATATATTCATTACAGTAAAAAATAACATATTCTGAGAGGTTTATATTCAAATTTGTTTCTCTTTTTTCACTTTTTTTTTATAAATCTCAGCCATGAGCTCTAAGTATCAACTGGGGCTCTGGTTTTCATGGTCATTTTTATAAAATTCTAAAACTGAAATTCAGTAGACTTGTTAGACATCTTTTAATAAAACTAATTAAGCTAAATGTAAAAAGAACAGTGATACCTACATTAAACATATTCACTTACACTCATTTGATCTGGGAGATGTAATTGTTTATTTTGAATTTCTGCAGAGMACGAGACTTAATTATTCTGAGCTAAAAGCAATAGTTCATGGTTGAACAGCAAGATTAGCATTGAGTCCTTCCAAGTKTACAGACCCCTACATTTTTCCAGTKCCTGCAAATTGAACTTTCCTACTTATTTTTCACTGAACCTTCCAAATAATTGTCAGATCATCAGAAATGTGGCCTGTGAGAGCCCATTGATGATGAATATGTGKTTTTGCCCTCCAGCAGCTGTTTAGTTTTTCTTATCTAAGTAACATGGAGAAGAATTTAAATTTTAAATTGAGGATCTCTTTCRCACAGTGACTTCTCCACGCATCCACTGCTCCTGCAAGCTTCCCCTCAAGTACTTTTTCAGCTACAACAAGGCATTTTGAAGCTTTGCTTCTCTCAAAAGAGAAAAGGTGAAGAACAAAGAGCTTTCTCAAGCAAGTTTCATAAAATAGACCTGACATCTAAAAACATTTTAGTTACAACTGAAGAGCTATTGAAAGCAGGCAGCAGCAGCAGYCATTAACTATGTAGGCTGAAACAGTGGTTTGTGGATTTTCCTGCTGTGCAGAGGCTGATTACTTCTTCAGGAGTAAACCAGCCTAGCAGTCTGYTTGAAAAAATACAGATCTTTCAGATTTCTTTTACTTTTGGTGCTACAGTGCATTTGAAAGAGCATGAGAAAGTAAATTTTATACGTCCACAGCTGCATAGAAAACAGAAAGGTTTTCTTCTAATCATGATTATTCACTTGGGAGAAAATCCCAGCTCAACACATGGGATACTGTTGAACTCTACACAAGCACAGATACCCCATATAATTGGGCAAGTTTCTCATCTGCTGCTCTTCATCTCTCTCAAGGCAGGGTACTCTYTATATCACAGTAGTGTGGTATTATCTATTAATGTTTAAAAATTGATTACCAGATGAGAAAAGCATGTGAATTGGGAGAATTTTATACAGAAAAATACAAGACGTTATAGACAGGCTTCTTACCATATTAAACACTTAGGATGTCAAGTCTCTGTTTAGCAARTACTCTTCACCTACCACAGCTATTTAAGTCATAGCTGATTTATGCTGGAGGGATGATAAACATACAGGTACATTTTGGAAGCTGAGCTAGGGCCCTAACAGTTTAATTGCTTTGAACTGCCTTATGATTTTTTATTTCATTTGACTTTGCAGCAGTCACGTATAGAGACACCAAGAGCGGAATGCAGATGTAACTATCTTGATGTCAGCTTGATTCAGTGATAGCCCAGTTTCAGTCATTTACTGAGGGCAGGCCACAGACACTGTAATTTTTAGGAAGACAACTATCTTCTGGTTCTAGAAATATCATGGTCCAGGGTGCTTTCATATCTGCAGTAATCAACAACTGGTGCCTGTAYTTGACTGGAGCTTCCTCTCTGAAATTTAATTAGGTTGATACGACTAATACAGTATGAAAGATCACGTTTGTCCATTGATTATATACCTGGGCCCCGCAAAAGAACGAGAAACAGTGATTCAGATTGCACCCAGGATAGACTTCCTTGTCTGTCACAGGGGGAGTCCCAAAGACAGCCTGCTGGGCTGGGGCTGGGATAATCACCTAGTGTTGCCTTTTGGGTTCGCTTCTCAGTCCACAATTGCAAAGCCTACAAAATCGAGCGTGGGCACTAGATCGTGAGGCAATGGAAAGACTTACTTACATTGACTCCAATAGCTGWTGGGCCCAGCTCTACACAAGTTTCAGATACGTGGTGTGTATTTACACTTCGACACTGAATATCTATTTGACAACCTCCTGCCTAAGCCAAGATTGCATCAGYGTCAAATACATTTTCAAGTGGAAGAAAAGCGAAAGTAACAGCCAAGAAAACTGCAGTATCACCTATGCAGTGCACGTACATCCCATACTGGCAAACTGGCTTTAAAAAAAGCAGCACTGATGGTCATCATAAACAGCCAGTTAAACTCATATAAATCCTCTGCTCACAAAGTCACTACTGGAAGGCGACCTAATGTTTCAACACAGTATCAAAGGGTAACAGCACTATTTAGCAGAGTACAGCACTCTTCTGTTTAACAAGAACAAAGACAGATTAACATGTTAGAAAATATTTAATGCTTAGATATCAAGGTGTAAATTTTTGAAGGCACTCAGCTTGAACTTGGCCACATGACTCCTCCCCACACTTACTTTGACAGCAGATTCCTAAACATATTTTTCCTGGATGTTACCATAATAAAAGGCGAAGTTTGCACCAATCGATAACTCCCTAAGCATTTATGTTGTCTGTGCACTCACAYATTGGCTTGTCAGATCGGCAGTTAATGGTAGCCATCAATAGTCCACAGGCCATTTTAATCRCAACCAGTGCTTGCCATAAACCCCAATAGCATAAACAGCCATCAAGATGATGACAACAAATACACAGAGGTCTTTCCAACATACAACACTGAGCACTTCTGAAATTCCTACCTGAAGTAGACATGCATGTATCTTAAAATGAACCATTCTTCTATGCTACTGGCCAAATTAATTATAATATTAAAGATTATGTTGACAGCTAGCATGTGCGGCATGTGTGAGCAGCTTTAAAGGTAATTTTACTGTGCTGTAGARTGCATATAACAACGCACTGTACAAACACACTTTATTGCCTGAGGAAGTTASAAAACAAGCAGAGACAAGAGCAAAGCAAAGGGCAGCTGACCAGGGCTGGGAGGATGGCAGGAAGTGGCCCTTTAGAAAAAATGCCTGTTTAGACCAAAACTTAATCACATACTTCACTTGAAGCATGGTAATAAATCCCATAAAGTACACGAAGAAACTTCTACCAAGATGAGTTGATGAGAATCATTTTATTGGAAGGTTTCAATGGAAGAACTGTTTCATGAAAGCCAAAATATTTAACAGAGAATATAGACACTAACATTTTAATGGGTTCAGGCTGAACTTCCTTTCTAGATAGAGCACACTTGGTATTTTTGACCCAGATAGTTTTGCGTCACTATTTTAAAAAATAGCTTTGCTTTTATTTCAGTTGGAAATAAAAATAAATCTGGAAATCATGAAAGTTACTGCAAAACAGAATTGTCATTTCTCCTGCCAASTGTAATATCAAAGACATGCAGCCAAGTATAACGGATCACTGAGCAGTTTCCACGTCTTCCATAAATCCTTATGACACTGGGCTACCCACAAATGTTGACTCAGATTCAGGAATGCACTTAAACACGCTCTTTTGAAGTGGATATCACAGAACTGGACTCGGATGGGGAAGTGCAAACAGCCTGTTGGAGAAGTGTGAAGGATGGTCACCAGGGGATGCTGAGACAGGAGAAGGAAGGTGGCAAAACGTATTTGTCAGACAAATGATCTGATTTCCCACTCACAGAAGACCAAATTGAAACAGCAGCTCAGGAATCCACAGATTTAACAGCCGGCATTGCACTTSTTTAAGAACAGGACTAAGGTGCCTACCACAGTTTCAGTGCACTAGACACACTTGGCTTTGCCCCAGGCATCCTGCACTCAGTTGGGTTCCCAGATCTAAGCACGTGCTTTATTGTGTTCCTGGTTTGAGGGCCTATGCTTCACACAAAATACATCATAATGTAAACTTAAATATGTAGCCACCCTTTGAACTGAGGCTGTTCTTCAAGCTGCCCTATCAAAACTGTTACCACTGAAATACTTCTTAAAATTGATTTCTGGAAGCATAGGTTATAAAGAAAAGAACAAGCAAAACCCCAAATACCTGAGCATGCAAACAGGAGAACATCACCTATAATCAAAGTYGCTAAGGAACGGTCTCTCTGAACATTTCACTTGTTTCTCCTAAAAGACAYTGCTAATTATATACCACTTTTAGCTATTTCTTCAAAGACAGTATCTACCCACCTTGGAAAAGACAATACTGAAATATTTGCTAAAAAAAAAAGTATTACTACACAGGAGTACTTACTGTTTTCCAGTACGTCATTTGATTATATGATAAAACCACACATTAATAGGAGCTTGTGTATTTTCTCTTCTTGTTCTCACCTGAGCAAATTCCAAGCACTCCCTATTAGACTCATAAACCCATGAAACACTTGGGTTATTTTCCATCCAGTTACCCTCATTCTTTGGCACTGATGAATGGCAAGCGCACACCATCTTAAATGAATGCCTAGGTTAGTTCAGCTATCTCACACGGGCTGTTTTGGAACTGAAAAGCGAACACAGGGCCAGCTATCCTCTAGCAATTTCCAGTTCACTGCAATTAGAGACACATTTTTCATTGCTGGGCGGGCAGGGGCCAACCAGCTTCTGGGAACAGAGTAACTGTGATTGACATAAGGACATTACTGTTCTTGTAAGAACGTTTCAGGGAAAAAAAACAAACATAGAAGCAATGGCTCTAAAACACAATTATTTCTAGTCTGTCACAAGACATCACAGAGATATAATCTGCTCCATTTTTGTTTCTTTCCCAAGAATTACAGCAAGGATCCATTTACACTGAGAAGCGGTTAGGATCTCTTCAAAAGGATCCAAGTCCAAAGTAAACTTTCAAGTGAAGCAAGAGAGGGTTTTCTGTAAGAGGCTATTCCAATGGGGGAGAAAAATGGGGTGAAGAATTGAAAAATCTTTAAAATTGAAAAGCTTTTCAAATTATCATGTTTATATCTGCAATGTATTCTGCAAGCCAATTTTAATTCTGTCTTTCACTGAGAAGAATGGATGAAAGAAAAGCACACACAGAGCAGTGCAGCAGTCTACACCCGGTAAGTGACACTTTTTAGAAGCCTAAAAGCCTGTATGAAAACTTGAGGACTTAAATTTGTTTTATCTCCATCATGCAGCCTCCCGAAGCCAAAGCACTTTCTAGGCCCTCACGTACCAGATTTGGTGAGTTTACCAGTCCGTCAAACCTAGATGACCTGCCCTTCGGACATGGGTGCTTAGCACATTACCTTGTATTTCTCTGCTTTTTCCTCTTGCATATATTAGGAGATTGTCCATAACCGAAAAAGTACAAGTCAGAACTGATGGTATCATCCTAAAATATTAAATACTCTCACAGAAAATCGGACAAGTTACCCATATGTGATTTTTGTTTAAAAGGAAGCAGGTCTGGGGCGAGATTTTCACTGGGGACATCATTAGTCCCCAGTGATTGCTGAATGATCAAAGCCTGCGCCCTTACTTTGTAAACACTATGTGCATACCTTTTAAGTAATATATGCTTAGAAGTAGCTACAGCAGAGCAAAACCTGATTATAACTTAATATGATGGTGAGCAGAGACCTCTAGTGGTCGCTGCTTGCCATTATACTAAAAGCACTCGCTCATTTTTGGGAGAAAGCGAATGGTCGTAGATATGATCTCCCGAGGAACAGCCCTCAGTCGAGATCTCACAATAAAAAGGGGAAGAAATGACCCCATGGATCCCTGTGGCAGCCTCCAGAATTTTTCACCACTTAATTTGCTGCTGTTCTTCAAACGTTGCCTGCCATTTCTTGCATTTAACATTGCTCTGTCAGTTCTTACAAAGGAAGCATTCCTCATCTATACCTGGGTGACATCCATGTATATTCTAACATATACAAACTTTGCTGAGATGTCAGGCTGGAAAAGTCTTTTTAAGCAATTAAATAAAAAGTTAAGAATAAGTTCTGGTCCTTGCTGGAATTGCTTGAGTAACTTCAGAAGAAATTAAATATTCGATCTGAATCTTGTCAGCAAATTTGAATGTTTTTATAATTAAGGAAATGATTATAGGCTTCTACTGTCAGTTACATCACCATAGCATAGGGATCCTACTGCTAGACTCAGGCTGGGTTAGATACAATGCAGCCATTAAACAAGAAAATAAATAGTGTTTGTGCTGCTTTGCAGCATGTAGTAGCAGGAGATGCAGCATGGGATGGAGAGCTGCAAGGACGCTCTGGTAGCTGCAATTGCAGGTAGGCACAGGACACCAAGAGCATAACCTCTCCTAAGGTTTTCATGGGCATCTTTACAAAGCAAATTTAAAGGTGAAGATATTTTTTACTTGCATATTTCATCTGGGTATGAAAGAAAGCCTGGACTATGTGAGGTCCATTTAAGCAAGCTTCAGTATGTTGGCAGTATTAGCCAATCTTTTAGTAATGAAGGACAAACCAAAAGCAGAGTGTTTGTAAAAGTCAGACAAAGACTTTACATTTGACATAAGCAAAGGCATCAGTAGAGGAAATTCATGAAATGGCAAGCACGAGCAGAGGGCACCTTGCTGACTTGACTTCCCTTGCGCAGCAGCCCACTTTCATCACTCCTGACAAGCAGCTCTGCTTTACTCCAGCTGGATTTGAGACCTGCCTGTGACAACACGGCACAGAGAACAAAATGTCTGTGGGAAAGAGAGCTTTTCTGATCAGTATAAAGATCATGCTGAATGAGCAGCACTTCATAAAAGACATAACAGAGCAGAGTGACACATATAGAAGATGACAGAGAGACAAACTGAGGAAACAGAACCAGTCCTGTGAACCTCCACAGAAAACCAAGGGGAGGATGAAGAGGCTCTGTCAAAGTGTAAACTTTCAGTATTAAACACAAACTAGAAGACAGAAGAAAAAAAAAAAAAAGAGGGAAACAGGACACAGGGTCCAGGTGCACTGGCAATGAGACCTGCTTGCTGCATGCGGCGTGTTGACAAGATGATGTGACTTCACAAGGGAAAGAAACAGAAATAATTTGCCCCAGTAGACAGGTGAACTAGGTAAGTAAGTGTTGGCACAAGTTTTGCAGAGTGTTTACTTCCTATCAAGAATTCACCTATATGTACAAAAAGTTTAAGAGTTACTCCCACATTCTTCTTGTACGAAATCTGAAGTTATACATAATCTCATGACTGCAATAAATCCTTAAGATGAAGTTTTTCAACTCATTTTCTACCTGTTAATACATATACAAATTTTAACACAACTTTCCTAAATTATACAATCTATACCCTGACATCTGTTCTACCCATTCAAGGTCAAGGATCTTAAGCAATTCTTCAGCAAAGGTATGTAATAGGTCATAAAAATCCAGCAAATATCATTTTCTAAGGAAGACTTGTGTGGTCTTCGTACCAGACAGTTCCCAGCACTGTCATCAAAGCTTTATCTTGGGAAAGCACTTGGAAAAATCTGCCATCTCTCTTTAAAGAACCTCATCACTCAGAACTTTAAGGGTCGGTCATGTGCCATGACCACCAGTAACTCTCTGTCTTGAGCAGAGCCTGCAGAGTTACAGCATTAAAAAATAACTTCTGCATGCAAAAATTAAAGAGAATAAAAGTGGCTGCCTGTATTTCTAGATGGCATCTTTAAATCTCTACTCCTACATCTGATTTTTCTTTTCAGTGCTGGCATCGCTTTTATCAGGTTTACCACTTGCAGTTCACACACTTATCCAAAAAGTATTGCTGAACTTAGTGACGGACATAAAATAAAGTTTGAAAAGACTCTATCTTTCATACACCAGTGGAAATTATTTCCTTTAAATGTGCTGTCAGCCTCAAATGGGGT
Source organism: Eudromia elegans (assembly GCA_003342815.1). Lineage (NCBI taxonomy): Eukaryota > Metazoa > Chordata > Aves > Tinamiformes > Tinamidae > Eudromia > Eudromia elegans. Next base: position 499,195 of record PTEX01000279.1, on the reverse strand, counting down.
AACGGGTTAGGACAGGGTGCTCAGGCTATTATTTTGTTTCATATTTGACACGTGTAAAAGGATACCAAATCCGTGAAAGCTGCCCTGTGTCTAAATCAAAGCAGAACTGCACACTGAACAAGCCTGAGGAGATACATCTTGAGAGGTAATTTAAGACATCAGTGTCAAGCAGGCAGAAATATACAATATACAGGATAAAAATAAAGGAAAAAGATTAAATTGCCATGCAGCAAATGCAGAAATCCATTAAGTTTCATAAGGGCAGTTGTCTCTTTTGCTTTGTGCGTCAGGTGTGACAATCAAAGGGTCAAAAGGAAGAAGCTGATATGCCCTTCTCCTAAATGGGAAAGAAGTCTGTGTGTGGAAGCACGAAAGTATGAACACCGTTGTGTCATCATCACCACTGTGCTCCGTGCAAACTYCCAGGAGGACAAGAATAGTCTGAATTGCAATTAGTCCTTCAAGCTCAGCCAATGAGTTCATTTACAGCAATCGTGAGACATGGGGTTTTAGGGGCAGCTTCTCAGAGCTTCACTTTTCTGTCAAGAGCGTTAAAGCAGGAGACAGAAGGTAACATCTTTATCGAGTGGTCCATTAGGACTTCACTTAGAAAGCAGGAGATGCTTTTTATGGACAGTAGGCCCACTTGAGAAGATGCAGATGACTGAAGCCTTCTTGTGGCAAACGAAGTCCCTGAAATTTCAAGCACACACTGTTCACGTGGGAAAGAAGCCCAGACCATGAATAGTCCAGGCAGCCGTGTTGAACCTCATTTTCGTGAAAAAAAAAAAAAAAAAAAAAAAAGAAAAAAAAAAGAAAAAAAAAGTCACCCAAAAAGGAAAAGGTGGGATATTCTGTACAATTGTGTAGATTCCCTGAACTATAATCACTCTGTTTATATAGGCACCTGGAAGCAGAGTCCTTTCTGATTTTGGTGGCTGTATAAATGGGGATTACCGAGTATAGGGTCTGTTGCAATTCCTTGTGGGATGTCCACAAAGTGAATATGCAGTCTCTCAAAGGACAACACCGGGCAGCAGTGTACCCCTAAAGCCCTCTAATGGAGCACGACAAAGTGAGCTCTCTAGCGCCCCAACTCTTCACAAGGCATTTGACAAGGTAAGATGCCTGAGGATGGATCAATACGCAACAATACATAGCAGTGCATTGATCAGACACAGCTCTTGACCTCCTCTCCACTGCACTAATATTGCTATTTTTCAAGTGACTGGCTGAAGCAAGGACCTGGAAAAATAAATTGTTCTCATATTCTATTACAGAACAGTTTGTGAGCAGAAACTAGATTTGATGAGTTATCCGTTTTGAACTGGTCAGACTTCTGTGCAGTGTTGACATTCACATTTCTACCCACATTTCTAATGACAGGAGACATCGTTTATTGTGTTCAATTTTGCTGTTGCTTCCTTATGGCCAAGTCACACCACTTACTCTAACCATTAGCACACACTCCCATCTTCTAAGTGGAGTCAAGAAAGATGACAGGATCTTAAATAAAGCATATGGCCCTTTCTGAGTAGGGAAAACAATATATTTCTAGTTGCAGCATGCTGTAAAGTGGCATGACTGGAAATGTCAAGTGCACTTTACTCACTGTTGGCTATGACAGAACAAATATGCTCAGTACTCTATGACATCCAATTGCTGTTTGCATTACCTGTATGTGGCTATTTTTCTGTCCAAGGTTTCTGCAACAACAGCTCCTACTTGTGGATCACCCGTCTATTACTGCAAGCATACAGGACTTTTCTCCCTCTCCCCGCTGATTCAAACAATAACCTTTGTCTCACCTGGTTTTCCATTGAGACTCATTGAGCTTTAGTTACCCATCTGCCAGATGAGTATAACTTTATTCTCAATAGAAGCAGAAAGGGTAAGAGACGACTCATGTTTCTGCAGGGCTTCTCACACCAGCCTCCAGGACGCGAGGCTACTAACATGAAAAAAACCCCTAGGTGATTATTTTACTGTGAAGAACAAGAGTTATACAGGTTTATAACCTAACACCTGCCTGGCCAGAACAGGATACCAGTCACTGATAATGGTCATGCAAAAGCACTCATTTCTCATCTTGGTGGGATCTGCAAACAGAGCTAGCAACAGTTTCCATAACATATTTAAAAACAGTGATCCAGATCACATAGAAATTTTCAAATGCAAGTTGGATGCTCTTCATTTAGGCAACCGCATGACTTCTGATGCATTTTTCAGAAATATGAACAAGGCAACAGAAGGTGCTCATATGCAGCACTTATGGAAAAAAAATTAAATGAGAGTTCTCTTGTGAGCTCCTTTTCTAAATTATAATTTACATGTTTCTTTAAGTATACCTGAAGATACAGAAATATCATGGTATTTGATATCATGTATACAGCTAGCTTAAACAGAGCATGTTTTGTTAGTGGTACTATTTACTTTACCCTTTCCCCTTTCTACCTATCATTTCTGGCTTTCAGTAATTATCTCTTGTGGCAAATGAGACTAGTCTTTTGTTTTATTCAGGATGGCCCCTGAAACATCCAGGGCATGCACTGGACTTGATGACCTYAGAGGTCTTTTTCAATCCCACATTCCTAAACCCTTTGAGGAAGGCAATGTGTCCTCCCATGTGCTTGTAAGAACTTCTCATAATCTTAATTGAGACCATCGGCATAATCACAATGCATGTCATAACCATAACTATTTAATTAGAATTATTAAATCCAAAGAGCCAGAAGTTCTTAATTAAATAAGCAGCTTGGTTTCTTAAGCACAGAGACATGCTTCAGATCATTACAGTCATAAAGTTCTCACTGCACAAAATTACAAGCTGTTATTTGATAATAATCAATACAACAATGTTGAATAAATATAGACTGTTGAATAAATATCTTTTGTGTTGTTTCCCAAGTCATCATATTGGTCCTCCTAGTTTGCAAGACAGTTATAAATAACAGCATAATCATGTTCCCAAAGTCTTGTCATTATTGGGACCATTGACATAACCGCCAACACAAAGATCAGATAAAAAGACAGTCTTTGCTAGGAATATGGGAAGTTATTCTTGGGTAAGTGTCTGCATCCAGGAGAGCCTGGTTTTCAGGCTATGTTTTACCCACGATGGCTTTTTTTGCACGAGCCATCTCTGCGCATGCTCTGGCACAGGAAGCACGTCAGGGACTTCCAAGTGCTGCCTCAGGGTGCTGGGAAGCCCAGGGCAAGATTTCCCTCCTCAAGAACACTTTCAGTGCACTACCTGTGTACTGTACAGCCAGCACTTCGGCATCCTGCCTCCCTCCTCTCACTTCTGTCACCTCAGAACATGAAGGTTTTTGGTTCTGCACATGAGTAACACAGGGGCTACCTCCCAGGTACCAGCTCCTGAAAGATCAAGCTCTGTGCAGAGGCAAGAGGTCACCACATTCACTGAAGCCCCAGCTGCAATCCTCGAGACAGTGCTATCTGCATGGTCTCACGGGAGAATCACAGACTTGCTGTCTCTTCCCACTCCCAAAACACCGTGGATGGAGTCAGCAGTAAGAGCCTTAGTGCTGAGGTTGAGGCCCAGCTGCAGAGCTTCCCCCCAGCCTGAAGCAGGAGCAGAGCAGGCACCCATCTGCTCACAGCATGGGCAGGACAAGCTCACACCTCCCTGGGGAAGATGGTGCAAACATACTTGGAACGGCCTGTGTTTCCCAGGGCAGCCATCAGCTCTACACAAAGGCCTATTTGGGAGTAACGTGTTAGTGTAAGGAGGGGAGAGCAGCTGAATCCAGAAGAGCAGAAACTAATGGATGTTGATCTCACACTGTACTTGAGCACTTGCTTTATCAGACATGCACCATGACTGATTCCAGGCAGGAGTCCGAATCGGCTTTATTAACTTCTGGAAGAAACCTATTAGCAAGCACCATTTAAGTCTCATCTCTGCCACAGCACTGCCCTAATTGCTCATACCCCATCCCACTGCTTTAGGGAGCTGTTATGAACTTTTTGCTACTAAAAGTTTAGCTCCTCGCAATAGTTTTAGAGGAAGCAGAACAAAGACGCTACCCCAGTAAATCAGTTCCACTCACTCAGCTCCCATCATTCTGATTAATGGTTACTGCCATAAATTACAAGTTTTACTCAATAACTGAGCTCCTCATAAGTCACAAGTTTTACATACTTAGGTGGCATGGAGGCCATTCAAGTGAGACAGCTACTTAGCTGTCGCTTGATGCCATTGCTACCTGTGGATACTTTCTAACGGAGGTTTTAAAAGCATCGGAGATTGTTTTGTTTCAGGAGAAATTTGTTTATTAGTTTTCTTTGAAAAAAGAAAAAAGCGCCTGCAAACTACAGACTGGAATACAGAAAATTACCAATCTCAGTATTGCTCTAGGAAAATTATTTCTCTTGACAAAAGTAGCTGCTTCAGAGACGCAATCATTTTCAATTAATACAGGCTGCAAACAACTAGGAAGGTTCATATGCAAGATAAGGCTGAATATCACTCTGGCTAGCAGAAATTTCTTCCCACATCAAGTGAGCTCTCATTTTGTCCCCAAGCCCCGGTGAAGATTTTGCAAAACAGATGAATGGGCAGACTAGTAATGATACATAGCCAGTCTTGAAAACTCACACTAAAATGAGAGGAGCCCTCATTGCCTTTAATAAAAAAAAAAAAAAAAAAAAAAAAAAAAAAAGATTTTCATGATCAAGTGTGTAGCTTAAAGGTCAAAAATATTTCCTTTCAGATTGCTCTTTCAGGTAATGCTGTTAGTTTAAAAAAACAAAATCTAAAACTGATACCGCTCAAGATTATTAAATAAGGAATTTTAAAGAAATCATATATGCTCTTTGCTTTTTTTTTTTCCATTGGCATTTGATCCACAGCCAAATAAGGATATGGAGAGATTTTTTTCATAGTTTAATTCAACATCTAGCTCTCATTCTCAACACTCAGAATTTAGGCAGCAAACATTGTAGGGAGATGTTCACATTCAAGTGGATCTTTTTATAGTAAACATTTTTAAAGGATTCTTGGAAATCTTTTTTTTATTAATATTAGTTTTAACGTAACCTTTCAAACAAATGTTGCATCTCCTACAATATGGGAAGAAGGTCAATGCTATGAAATGTCACATTTAATCCCTTCACATCTGAAAACACCACTCTGCCCCTGATGCAATCAGTATTACTATTCACAACCACAACCAGTCAGCAAGCCCTTCCTCTGCTACTATCATCGATTTAAGGACAATATCTTTATCTTTATACACTGGACAGTCAGAAGGAAAAAAAAAAAAAAAAAAAAAAAAAAAAAGGCTAACTGGTATTACTGGGGCAGACAGCAAAACACAGGATTTTATAGCATAAAAATCTGGGAAAATTGTTGTCTTTACCGTGTGTCCTGCAAAAACAGCAGCTTGGACTGAGATGAGCTTGGATGCTCTCCCTTGTGGGGCAGAAGTCCACACGACGGCTTCTAACGCTTGACGACACGAGAGGAGGAGAGACGAGCACGAGAGGAGGAGAGACGAGCACCACTCTGCACACTACCCCGCACTAGCCTGCACACCAGAGCAAGCCTGACAGCAGAGGAATAAGAGCGCAAGTAGGATGTTGTGAGCAGAGCTACTCAGGAAAAGAAAACGGAAAGGCATCCCTGCCAGGAAAAGCAAATAAGTACTCTGCAGAATGAGGTAGATTCCGTCAAAATGCTGTCCTGGAAAAAGGAAGAGATGTGGGCAGGAAAGGAGATGAAACAGCATGCGAAGGGCATTGGCACCCATGTTGAAATGCTCCTCTCTAAACACGGGTGTTTTTCTTTCTAAATGACCATTTCTTAAAATGATCTGAATTTGGCATGACTTCCCATACTGACATGGGTCCCAATAAAATCAACTGATCAGATAAATGTCTTAACTTTTTTTATTTCCTTTTCAACCTTTCTTCTGTCTTAACAAGTTAGAAACATTCACAGAAGTATGACTTACTTCTTTAAAAGTGTATTTGTGTTTTAAGATATCATATTTATTTTCAGCCTTCTTTGCTATAGATTTGGTATAGTTATGCTAAGGAAAAAGCAAACCAACAACGTCGCCTCCCCCTAAAAACGAATAAAAATAAATAATAGAACAAAAGGAAAGTGCTTGTTACAAAAATAAGACAGTTCATTCTACTCACAGAAGTTTTTCATTTTGAAATCCTGGTGTTCTTTAATGTAGCAGTGGGTGACTTGATAATTTCTGCCTTAAAAAATAGAGGAAAAAAACTCCAGGGCCTGCAACCGCAGTGACAGAGCTCAGGAGTGGGAAGAAAGTCACACACACAGCGTCCAGCCTGAACACAGGAGCTGCAGAAGGTGGCAACAGGATTGCTGCAATTTTCCTTAAAATCTTGGTAGCCAACACGAAGACGATATTGATCAGAAGATGTTTTTGAATAGTTTTCACTGAGCAGTTTGGGTGAATCTGTCAAGAGAGAAGGGAAGCGCTGCCTGGCCCACATAAATCACGCTTCAGTGTTTGCARGTACTAGACCTTCTTGCTAAAAGGATGCAGAGATCCTTCTAGGGATCTGCTTCCCCTCCTCTATTTTCTCCAGAGCAAATGAATTGTTTTTCATGAAAGTTTACAAAACAGAAATAAAGACTTCGGCAAAGATGCAACACAGAAATCTTCTGAGCAGCTAAAAGGGAGCAAAATTGTGAGCGGCTACAAAAATATTCATTTATCCTATGCTGTTAGCAACTTGTGCTGTAGCAGAAATAGACGTTCACCTCTCCCAACAGGTGCCAAATGAATAAATTCCACTAACACTACACCACACCAGAGAGTCGGCTTGCCTTATTCCCTTTTTAATCCCAGCAACAACAGCCCTGTTCACCGAGGCCTAAGTGCGTGTTCCTCTCACGGCTCTCCAGTCAGACTGCGCCCTAATCCAAGCCGGGGTGCTCTCTCCCTCAAGGAGGGAGCTCCACACGGAGGCACCTCCACCTGCACCTCGGCCGTGCAGAGCCCCGCCAGCCTCATGCCCAGCTCATCTCCTCAGCTTGGCAATACCTTCCCAGGAAGGAGGCAAAAGAAATAGYAGCTGCCTGCACGCCCCCTCCGTGGCCCTTCGCAGGGTCTCTCCTTGCGCAGTCACCAGCACGGGCACAGCATACGAGCGTAGCAAGGTTGAGCTTTCCATGCATATGGAGGTACAGGGGAATAGAAAACTACACCTGACTGGGAGAAACAAGTGCCCCTCCTTGGGATTAGGACCCACGTTTCATTCTGCATTATTCCTTGCTCCTGCCATTGGCAGGTGAAATCAACTTTGTCCAGTTGAGCACAAGTTCCGCAAGAAACAAAAATAAATTCACTTTAATCCAATTACCAGTTAACCTAATATTTTCAACTATAAAATCAATTACTGTGCGGGTTTAGAAAGATGAACGGTTCAGGTTATTATGAGAGCTCAGTTGCATCTTTCCCTCTTGGGTGGCTGCCCTGTTTTGTAAGGCTCATGGCAAACAAAAATTCCATGCCAGGCCACAGGACATTTTCCTCTTTCCGTAGGAAACTAGGAAAAAAAAATCTCAGAGCAATAATATTTATTTTCCACACTCCATTATTAGCCCAGAAGCAACTCAAGCATGTTACTAGAAACTGAGCCTAGCTAATTAAAAATAATGTTCCAAAGCTACACTGATGTCTTTTGCATCTGGAGCCAGCTTCTGCAAATAAACACACACAAAAACAAGGACAAATCACAATAAATCTAAGCAGACAGGTACAAGCAAATTGCTCTGTGAAAGTGACATGTCTCTCTGCTTAAATGTCTACCACAAATCCCAAGGAGACACAGTAGGATTTAATCTAATTGGGTTTGCCACTTCCCTGCAGCTTAATGTGAGAATAACTCCAATTACATATGACTGTACTTAGCCCAGTACAAAAACTCCATTTATTAGGCTATTAGAATCTATAGAAACCAGTGGTTTGAAATCATTTGGATAGTCTGGTTACCTACTTGGCCTGCTAGTTATTTTGTGGTTACAGTTTCCAAATTGCTACTGATGAGGTGGCAGCACAAAGGCAGATGCAGTTAAGCATTTGAATGGATGGCTTCAAAAGGTTTTCTTCTTGCTCCAGAATCTGCAATAACACCTTATATGTTGGTTYGGTGCTCTGCAAATCTCATAATGTTCAGCAGGAGACTGAGAAACCAAGAGGTTGCTGAGGTTCAGAAATCTGTTCATCATAAAGCAAACCACTCCTGTATGCGTGGGATCCCACAGAGCTGGCGCAGCCCGGGACAGAAACGTGTGAAGAATTATTTTTAAAGTCAGCCTTATGGAGCAACAGAGGGATGAGCCTATAGTCTTCCAGCTTTGCATCATTTGTGAGGGTGCAATTAGCAAGGGATGCAAGCAAAGCCATTGGGTCATTCCAAATATCTTGATCTCACCACTCTCCCACCTGTTCAGGCTGCAGACGAGCACAGATGAAACGATGAAACTWCAAACCCCTCTTCTTCAAGCTTCCGTCAGCTAGCTCAACCATAACACAACTCTTCTTGCCAAACAGATGTTTTAAATGAGGTAGTAAACTCTCACATTTTGGTTTTTCTCTCTTGTGATGAATGCTGGGACAAAGGTGGATTTTCTTGCAAGTCTGGAAAACTTCAGCTGTAGCCATAATCCTCTAATGTACCCACAGCAGGGACAGCAGATCTACCAGATGGTTCCTCCAGCTCGGCTGGCTATGGGAAAGGATTCAGYTGGTGTACGTGACTTGTCAGGCAATGCCACTCAAGAGTTATTGGGGACTGGGACCATATTCTGCATGCAGCTTTGGTTTAAGAAACCCAAACCTACTCAAATACCTTGTGTTCAGGATCTGGGGTTACAAGGGCTTGATTCTGCTGCCAGCAATTTGAGTGACTGTTCACATCAAGATGGCTGCTGCAAATATGGATTTTACATGTTTCATCCAATCTAATCCCACTGGTAGCTGAAGACTTTGATAAGCTCCTCTCCTAATCCAGGCTAAACATCATTTTACACAGATTTATCTTTCAATGGCTTGATTCAGAGGTCACTGAGCTACATACACAGCTACAGCAAAGGGATCCTGTTCCATTTGAGCCTCATCTGAACCAAGCATCCTGCCGTTGACTTGCAAGCTGAAGCACCTTCAAATATTAAGTGAAAAAGATCTTAACACAGGTTATTTGTTACTCCTTACAGTGAAATATATTCCAGAAGGATTTGCTCACTCCAGTACTTGACACGTATGCCAGGTCACTTCTCCATCCAATGTTGAAATAAAAGCAATAGTTAATTCTTTTCTAGAAGAATACAAAGCAGAGAGATGCAGTCGATTGCTTGGCTAAGTTAATCTCCTCATTACTTGTTGCACAGCACCACAATTATCAGTGTCAACTCTCTGCCAAAGGTGGAGACAGTCTGAACCAGTCTGGCTTTTCCTACCTTCTATCTGTGCTTTAAAAAAGTTCAGAATTAAACAACATAAATATCCTAAATTAAGTCCAAAATGAATCCAMAGTTCAAGGCACCAGCTGTCAGGGCTGGCTCCCAGTTTTGAAGCCATTTTTCTCTCCCTTTATTTGCTCTTGGAAGGTGGTAACTCCTTCTGGCTACCCTGTACCAGGAAAGCCAGGAGAAGATATTCAGGTATTAGAGCTGTATTSCTGATAACTACCCCTTGTCTCCTTTGAGGAAAGGGTGTCAGGACAAGTAGGAATCCTCCAAGCTGAGCCTGCAGGCTGGCAAGCCRGACCACATTGCACCAGTTAGAAACTCACAGCTGGGCTGACTCTGTTCCCCTCAGAGCCCTTTGTGGATATTAACGGCGTTGACAGACCTCGCTTGTTGATGAGGGCCAGATGATTTCACGCGGCGCTATGGATAAGCATGCAGTGCAGGCCCAGATTTTGCTCTATGCTCCTGCTCTCCTGTAGAAAAGCTATTATAATCCTACAGGGAAATACAGTGTCTCTTTGTTCCTCTGCAGGGACTAGGGTATGACAGGGAGGTCATATCCCTTGTCCCCTGGCTCACAACTGAGCGTTGGTGAGTTATGTCCAGATGTCTTTCTTCTGTGGTAGCACAGTCCCTSGGATTCCCCAGAGAAACCAATAGCAATTTGGCAGCTACAACTACCCTGGCAAGGGGCAAAAGTTATTTTTGAAAAATACTCTGCTTATCAGCCTTATAAGCCAAGGGCCAGTATGATTTTAAGTGTTTTGAGGCACCTACTTAATCCAAAGCAGCAGTTTACATTTTCATATCACAGACACTCAAGCTAGTAGGAAGAGGGTGACCCAGTATTTTTCTCTGAAAGCCTTTAAATTGTAACTGTAATGTGAATATACTAAAGTACCTCTGACTGCTAGCAAGACACATYATGTGCTGTTACAGTCAGAGACACAGAAATTATCAGGAAGGGATCTTGAATGGCTATATTATATCACACCACAGTGAAGTCACTGCACTATACAACCTGATACCATATGACAAAATATGGCAGATTATGAGAGATTGTCGAGATGTGCTAAAATTTTTCTAAACTGCTATCAGAAAACATATGTCTCCCAGAGGTAATGATACAGTGGGTCTGAATAACTCATAAAAATTATGAATGAAGTGTTCTCACCTTCATTTGACCTTTGTTACTTCTCCAGCAGACAGAACTAAATGTGTGCCACAGCAGAACGCATCTCAAGAAGAGACAGATGATAATAAGAGGCTGTTAAGAGATGCTCACTCCACGGGCTCTATTAGTTCAGCTTGCTTGCACAGAAAGAACTCAGCTCCGCATGTGAATGAAAGTATTGATCAATAAAAGGAAATATTCATCATTTTTTTTTCATCCTAAACTCCTCAAAACAAGAAGCACACACAGTTCAAAGTGCAGATGCCTTCACTGCCCAACCTCACTTCCCCATTTGCTGCAGTTACGGCCTGTATTTATATATTGGGCTCATCGCTTTTTTGCAGAAAGGTCTCAGAAAATAACAGATCTCTCCTACATATAAAACTATAATTGTATGTTCTTTATTCAGGAAGGAAAGGAGAGGAAAAAAAACCCACCACCACCAMCAACAACAACAAAACCTATATGCCCACAGTGGCATGGAAAAAGCATGCATTGCAGCAGAAGATATTTAGGTCAAGCAAAAAGAAGACTCCTCTGTCAAGGAGAAAGCGAGGCACAGCTTGGGCAAGTAACTGGCAGGAGTGCTTTAGCTATAATCGATTATCCTGTTTGAGGTAGAAGTAGTGTCTAAGACCAGTGCTTTGCAACCTCTCTAGTCCACATGTCACTTCTGTCAGTTCTTTATCCCTCATCATAATACAATGTTGGGTTTCACACCATACTGCCTGTTGGCAGTATACATATAGTTGGGCATGTCTGGTAGTCTAAGAGTGTTTTTTAACTAACCATCCATCCCTTTTCCTATGATGCTATCTAGGACTAATATTCAGCTGATTTAAATGTCAGTTTATCCAAGATAAACAGCTTGAAGAGTGTTCTTTTGAAATTGTTTTCCATGCCGTAAAGGTACTACCAACCCAAGCAAAGATCAGCTGGGAGTTAGTTCCAGCAGTCACTAGGATTCACAAATTTGATGTGTCCAGGATTTTCTCTTGTTAGAGCCTAGAGGACATTTCAGAGCATAGCTTCTCTGAGGCATTTAACACTCTCCTTGTTTTATTCTGCCTCACCAGCCTTGCCATCAGCCCAAGACCTTGGGCACAACAGGCATGAAGAATGTGCATCATTTTGTCACTTAAAAAGCAGGTCTCTACATGCTCTACTCCTTTACCGGAAGCTCTACTCTTAGAACTCAACAGATGCTATGAAAAGTGATTTTCACAAGGTTATACATTTCCTCACAATCCAGATGTCGTTCTCTAGAACAGAGCCAGAACTACATGTAAGCACTTGAAAAGGACTCAGGTCTGCACTAGGATCTATCAGGGTAACTTGGAGAGGAATAACTTCTGGGGAGCTGGGGGCGGAGGGTGGTCTATGAACCAGGTGCTATGGCTGTGCTTTGGGGAACGGGAGAGACCTCTCCATCTTTACTCTGTCACGACCAGACTAGGGCAATGGGTGCTACCAAGTACAAGCTCTGTTCTTGAGGAGCACAACCAGAAATACACTGAGGATGCACTCAACTCTTTCTGTTTTCTCCCACTTGTGGCCTGTTCTTTAATGTTCTGAATATGGAGAAGAGTATTAAAAATAACCCTCAAATAATTGAAGCTATGCACAAGATCCTGAAAAAGCAAATATGCTTCATACATAGGTAGCAAGCCACTACAGATGAGAAAAAGGCACAAGGTAGAAAGGAAGGCAATAACAAATGGATGCGAGTGAGCATCAAACACAAAGGAAGTTGAAATGAGACCAGGAGTGTGGAGAGTGACARTTCAGCATGGGAGAGATAAAGATGGAACAAGAATGGGATCAAGAGAGAGAGCAGAGAAAGAATGGGGAGGAGGAAAAATTTGAAATGGAAACGATGAAAATGGAATATGATTTCCAGAGGGAAAGAATAAGGGTGAATGAGGGTCCTACTGGGTCAGCCCATGCATATTTAGTCWGTTATAATAAGGCAAAATTGCTTCCTCATTACAAGGAAGGGAATGATGTTGATATGTTTTTGCAGTCTTTTAAAAAACTGTACAGAACTTATAATTGGTGAGAGGAGGCATGGGCAGCACAGTTCAGACCTTGCTCAATGGGAAAACCCTAGAGGCCTATGCCAAGCTAGTTGATAATGACTGCCGTGACTATCAAATTGTGCTGGGAGCTTTTTGAGAAGGTATGAGCTTGACCCCAGAGACCTGCAGGGTTACACTTAGGTCTCCAAGGAAAGGATCTGATAACTCCTTTCCTGAATTGGCTGTAGAAATGACAAGTTTATTTAACAGGTGTATAGAAGGTGAAAAGACATCCGTATCTGGGGTTTTTTTTTTTCCCCCTCCTGAAAATGATGAAATTATCCCAAGGAACTGCTTCTAGATGTTCTGCAGGATTTGGAACCTTGCTAGACAGACAATTCTTTCTATTAACATCTTCAGCCTATTCATCAGAGCTTTTTTTTTTTTGGTATCCACAAAATAATGAGAAAAGTAATGACAATCCTATACTTTTTTCCATAATACCTAACCCCCTTTCTTTCAGAAGGAAACAGAAATAGGCAGCAAAGCACACAATTACCAAAATCTTACATGCCACAAAAAAAAAAATCATTGCATATATATATATATCCATTAAGTGTGGAAGTGGTACGTGCAAACAAGGTGGAAAGTGAAAGAGGAGGTCTGATATCATGCTGACTTCCAACAGYACATGAAGGTACCATAAAAAAAAAAGTTTTACATAAGCAAGATGAGATACAGGTTCCTGACTGCAAACATCAGAACTCTGTTTCCAGAGCCTGGACTGGTTTGTTCCTACTGGAAACTATTTCCCAGACATTATCTGCATTCTTGCTTGAATTATCATTTCAAACAAAGCTGGAAGTACTGAAAAGTGATCGCCTGGCACACAGAAGATGGATGTTGCCCTCAACTTTCTGAAATATTTGCTAATTGTAATGCATCTATAAAATACAAAGTTGACCCAGCTATTGCAGCCCCAGATTCCTTCCARCGCCTGACTAAATCCGCACCCTGCGAGGCCACGTCTTGCTGCTTCCTGCAACACCTTCCCCCAGCACCTTCACCTCTGAGTTAACGCACCCGCTCGGAGTTCACGAACACAGCTGGCACAGCTGCCTCTTGGGCTGCTCTGTAGCCCGCGCGGAGAGGAAGCAGCTTGCACCTCCACAACGGCACTCCTTACCTTTGAYTTCTCGCTTTCTCCTGGCAATCAATTTCCCTTCTCTTTTTAAATCAACAATTTTCTCATTTACATCCTATTTTGAATGTTCTTAATAGAGTATCCTTTTTACTTTTTACTTTCCTCTGTTTGTTTCATTTCCAAGTTCCCTCTGAACTTGTCTACTTTTTACAGCCCCTTTCCTGCTGGCATCATTTAGGCTTTTACTTCATTTATTTTTAATTTTCTGAAGAATTTCTTTGAGATGAGAAAATAACAGAATGTTTCTCTTACATTGCCTTCCTTCTTTTATAATTCTTGTGTAAAAGCCCTACATTCTCTATAAGAGTTTCAGTTAAACACTGACCACCACTTGATTGCTGTCTCACTTTCTGCCTTGTGTGAAGGTCCTCAAATCCATACCCTGTCAAACAAAGGATAAGCTGGACTTAGGACAGTAGTGCTTCCCTGGCATAAATGGGAAGAAGTTTTAGTTTAACAGCATTTCTCAAACATTTCACTTCACTACCAATATACTGAACTATTTTTCATCTCCAGTTTTTTTCTTTTTTTTCTCTTTTTTGCAAAAGACATGATAAATAAAGTGCTTTCTAACTATGTGTTCTCATGTTATCATGTATGAACTTCTATGAAACTGTTACACAGCCAAAAGCAGCAAAAAGCACAATGAAATCAGTAGCACTCCATCCCAMTGAAAGTACCTACACATGTAGTCCAGCCTTTCTGTTCCTTACTGACCTCYAGCATAAGCATTTTTATAGCATGTGCCCGGCTACCAATACTTAATACTGTGGCTGGGATATGTTAAAAAAAGGACGCAGCATTTAGAGAAAATAAATAAATCACACAATTATCTCAGGCAACCTGGCAAAARCTCAACGGTATTAGAAAGCTGTGGTAGATCAAAAGAATGTTCTAAGAAGCAAAAAGGTCACATTTCCATTGCTTGTTAAAAGGTCCTGGCAATGTGCTAGGCCATATTTGATGGTGTTCAGGTTAGTGGTATTGATTCTCTTGCCAAACTGTTTCCGGGAATAAAGCACAAGAGCTCAGCTGGCAGGAGGCCGAAAGTATGTGATTATGAAAAGAACTGCCTGTGATCCAATTTGAGAGGGCTATCGACTTCTTACATCTGTCACTTTCCATGGGATTTTCATCTGCAGATTTCAAGGTATTTCACAGAGAAGCCGAAGTCCACATTTAACAAAGAGAGAAACTGAGGCACAGAGTGGTTTACATGTTACACAGGGTGCAAAAGTTGGAAAGTCCCCAAACTTGACCCTACAAAACCTTTGTCTTCAATGCAGAATGCAAGAAGGCTCCAAGATTCCTGCCTGGACATGTATCTTAGCCAGGCTACAACTCTACAGAATGGTGAAGAAATAAAAAATGTGTACGAGATTTTACTCCCACATCCTGGCTCCCAGAGAAAGGACACAGGGGCCTAGAGGTCACAAAGGAGCCAGGGGCCCTGGGCCCTGCCACTGGCAGCGAACCCAAAGGACTGTGCGGTCACAGGCCCCTACTGACAYGAGCACAAACTCTACACACCAGTGCAACAGTACACAAACTGCTGCTTCTCCAAAAACACAAGRACTCGGTATGAATAGTATTAATAAAATTTCAAACAGCATCTAAAGCTCAAGCATTTCTGCTGCCAGGTTTCCTACATACTTCTTGGCTGAAAGTTGTAACTTGTGTACCCACACCAGCTTTATTCCACTGTACTGAAGGTGCTCACTCAAAGAGGGGGCACTCACTCAAAGAGGGGGCAAATCAGCTCCATTGCCTATTTGTGGACAAAGTACTAAAAGAGATGCCACTTGTTGCAACAAGACGGTAGCTTGTTAAACCATTCCACAGATATCTCTACACTACATGATTTTAAAGCAAATGTCCCACTCTCTCTGATCTCCTGCACTTCGCTTTGCACCGTGGAGTGGTCTCAATACACGCAAAGTGGATTCCTTCTTGAAAACACTAAACCGGCAGATACGCCACTGAGCACATCCCAAGCCTTCCACCCGCTCACATGCCTTCTGCCCCCTGGACCAGAGCAATGCTGGTACTGAGGTAGAACTCTCATGACATAACATAGACAAATAACTGTTCTCCACCTATGCATTTATTTCATCAGTGATATAAAAAAATCACAATGGGTTTTGGAAAGCAGGAGACAACTTTTTTTTGCCTGGAGATTTAGTTAAAAAGCAGTTGTATCTTATTTCCAAACAGGGATTATCTGCTTTTTCAGTGCTGCCTCCAGCAACTCCTACTATCAAGGATGCTTCTGAACATACTGTGCTGATTTTAGCAGTTCATTCTTTAGTTCTACTTTATTCTGGATCGCTTCTGTCGGTCATAGGTGCTTTAGCAGCCTACAGGGATTCAAGGTAACTGAAAACCTTTGTCTCTCCAGCACTTTCTGGATAAATTGGGATAGTAAAGTAATATCTATGCTCAGGATAATGTTTGCACTTAAATTCCAGGTTGCTTGTTAGCAACCGCAGCCAAGTGTTTCAGTGTGCAAAGCCAAAGACGGGAATTGCTCACGGAGTGAGCTAAGGGCTGCAGATAATTTGACTATGCTGGATTTCGTCTCCCTGTCCTGTTCTCTCTGCCGCTCAAAGAAAACTGAAGATAAAGATTTCAGGAAGATGTCTTCAAATTATTTAGATGAACCTTAGATCTTGGTATGGAGCAGAAGGGCTCAAGGTTGCTTTCACAGAGCCTTCTATGATCTGGTTTTGATACATACCTGAGAAGCTGGCTCCTTGACCAACTTATTTTGAATATGTTCATCATATATCAGCTCCGACAGCAAGAAAAAGCCTTAAGGAAAAACAGCTTAACATCCTGAGCTGCCCAACTTAATGGATTTCTTCTGACTCTTAACAGCTCATGAGCTGGCTTCTTATAATTTATCCCACCCTAAAGATTTATAATCTTTACAACATGTTTTAACTWAAATAAAGTTGCTTATATATTCTCTGAAGTTTAAAACAGGCCATAGAACKTATGCAGAGAGAGCGCATGACATTTAAGATTTACAGATGAGCTCAGATGCTCTTGGGGTTTGTATGTTCTCATTAAAACTCAACAAAGATGAAGTTATTTTAATCTTCCATAGCTGCATGAGATTCAAATTTTAATTGACTGCTTCTCTCCTGAACTCATCTCATAAAGTGTGTCAGGTATATCTGCTGAGTAAATAGAATATAATAATAAGTTTAAACGTCTATCTAGAGAATTTCTTCTACTCAGAGCTGAAGATCGACACAGCTTCAAGAAACAACTTTGGCTAATATATTTTTTTTTTCTTTCAGCATGTTTCTGTTTCTAACATGTTTAATATTTTGTTATTGTTTTGCTGGCATTGAAAATCAAAGTTGTGAAGGCAGATTCCTGRACTGGGACTCCATGGATACAGGTTCTACATTTGGATCCATTTTTAACATCTTAGGCAAGCAGCTATAGATCCATAGGCCATCATATCCACTCCCAGCCTTTTCCTCTTTAGAGTCTGTTTTTCGATATAGAGGCATGCATGTCTTTGTATACTATGAATGCTTTTAGCTAAGTGCAAGACTGCAAAGGAGTCCAGTGGCTTAAATTACCACCAAATCCAGCATTATGTCCATCCATAAGACAAGGCTTTGGCAGCACATCCTTAGACTGTGCTGATCTGTYTACAGAATTTGATGCTCCTGAAGCCAATCCAGCCTCTACCTGTAAAACTCTCCCACACACATAYCAAACCAGTGAGTTCTGCAGGATGCAAAGCCATGAAAGCCACCAAAATGAAGCAGCTGTAGAGCATTTGGGGAGAATTAAGGAGCTGCAGAAACTCTTTGCAGCAGCCACCTGAGCATAAGCTTCCCAGGCCTTCRTGGGCATTGGGGGTGGTTTGGTGCAGCACAGCAGGGATGGCAGCACTTGGCACCTTCTTACCGAACCTCAGATTCAGATGTCAGGCTGGGGCTGGGTGGGGCAAAAAGCTTTAGGTGAATTTCACCTATCCTTTCGCTCTTCCAAATTAAGCTGAATTTGGCCCACTGGACCAAATACTATCAAGTCCAAAGTATACATCAGAAAGACACTAAATTTCTGCAAAACATCGGTCTACAAATAACCCGTGTGGTCCAAAATGGCCCTGATTTTATATCAGAAATGGAGACTGTAGTGCAACAGTGACAACAGCAGAGAGAAGGCAATTGGCTAAGTACTTTGGGGGCTAAAATCATGTGCCCTGAACAGTAAATTTTATGGCCAAAAGTGAGTCCTCTATACTCTCATTTATTATTGCCAAAATTATTGGAACTGGGGACCATGACACTATTACCTGTTACTGCAGATTTATTGAAAATTAGCAATTCCATTTATATCTATAAAATTTCAGGGATTATTCTGTTATAGACTACAAAACGGATAGATTTATAACTCTGGTGAATCTAGTTGTACCAAGTAATAGAGCAAGTGAGAAAATGTAGAGGTTTGTACTCCTAAAGGAGCTAACCTTTGGATAAAGAAACATTTTTCAAGTAGATTGTGAAAAAATATTGGATCCATAAATTGTCTCTGCCATAGCATGAAAAATATCCAGTTGCTGTTCTTTTTATGTGTGTGCAAGAAAGATACAGAAAGTTAGCTGGAAAAAAAACCCCGAACTGCACTCAGAATCCTGCTGCAATTGCTACTGTCCGGCTCTGACTGTACATTGCTTTTGTTAACCCTTTAGCAGARGTTACCTGGCTGYCCCTAAGGCAAGGTTCAAGTGATGTATCTTCTAAATACATTTCATTTCATTTAAATTCCAACATTTCCTAGWGTATTYGAACTAACTTTAATTTTGATTTTCTTTGTTCTCATCRGCCTCTCTAAAAATCGATTGAAACCTACAAAGGTTTTAAATTCATGACAGGATACTTTGCTTTTATTTTTCTTGTTTTTAAGTATGAGAAATACTCAGAAATAACAGACAACATTGTGGACAAGACCTGTGTGGACAAGACTTCTGGCAAGTCTATTAAGTCTGTTTCTCATATCAACACAGCACTTCATCTATGCACAGAAGTTACCAACATGGTATGCAGAGCCAGCTGAGCTTTGCTGAAATGCACAGACAGAAGTACCAGACCGGTTGCTGCACAAGATGCTCACTGACCTGCTAGAACTGGCTTCAGAGAGGTGGGAAAAAATGTAGGATTTGTTTCCCAGCTAAAATACTGTTTTATTTTGAACTTTAATGAAAACTTTCTCAATGTCTTTCTCAATGTGATGAGTAGCTCTCCAAAACAGCTTGTAGGATTTCCAAGGTCACTCTTGCTGCTGATGTTCAAGGCAGGTTCTTTCAGGTCTGCTCAGCCCTTGGCTGGTGGCTGCTGAGCCATCCACTGTGTGCAGGTAGAAAATGARGGAGGAGAGTGTGAGACAACTGCTTGGCACAGACTGTCCATTTGTGTGTTGGACCAAATACAAATGGCAATCACTGTATTCCTTCAGAGAAAACATAAACACAAACAAACCCGATCAAAACCCATCATGTAATAATGTGTGTCACTCATTGTGCCCTGCTATTTCATTCAATAGCATAATCCTTGCTCAGGCACCGCTCTCAAGGACACAGCTGCAGCTGCCTCTAAACTCAGCTCTGCTGAGCGGAATCTTTACTGACTCCCATGTGAGTAGCCCAGTCCATTTTACTGCTGCAGCAGTAAGAAGCTGAATACAGAGAATTATAATAACTCAAACTTGCACAATGGGCTGTGAAAAACTTTTTCGTTGCTGTCTTATTGCTATTTTTGCTCAAATTAAATGTATTGATAAACAGAATGTTTAGATAATTTCTAATGATTTTTCAAGACTTTTAAAATCTTTAAGACTACAGGGGCTAAGGTCTGAAAAAAAGAAAGAAATACTGAATTGCAGTGAAAAATAACCCAGAATACTCACACATTTAAAGGGAAAGAAGAATGACAAGTATTCGCAACAGGTACAACATCGCAGTCCCAGTGGAATCAACTGATTTAGGTTATTAACTTTAAAAAGAGAGAAAAACATTTATCTGACAATCTCCAAGGAAAAAAAGCCTCTGAAATTATCCCCTCATCTCACAATCAATAAGGCAAAAACCAAGAGAGTGCCAAACAGTTATTTGTGATTCCCTCATACTATTGTAATTCTGCGCCTTTTACTTGAGAGAAATTTCTAAGTTTCATCTGAGCTGCAAACAGAGTTTCAAATATCCAACAGAATTGTTTTTAATAGGAATTCATATATCAGAGATTTCCAGCTACAACTTGAAAAATAATTTAGAAAAAGAATACCCTCCTCATACATTCTGCTACAAATGCTTTAAAACTCATGCTAGATTCTTACCCAGAATAAAAGCAGCACCACTCCATCAAAGTCAGAGCTATTCTCATTTATAGCATCTCAATATCCGGCCCAGCAAGCAGTACCTTTCAGATTACAGCTGCAAAATCTCACAGCTTAGCTGAATTCCTTCGTGTGGAACCAAATGTCAGAACCAGTCATGGAGCTATAAGTATGTGACCTAGACTATTTGAATTTTTCCTTCTAAATTAATTATATGTCAAAGATCAAAAATCATCACTTCACAATAATTACATGCAAGAAAACATCCTTGGGTACATCTCAAAAACTTTCTCACACGTTTCCATACAAATCTGCAGATAGGACAGACTATAAATCCAATTTATGCAACTCTCCTGCTCTAAGGCACAATGACAACTTACTCTGTTATGTTTATTCATTATTTTAGACTAAATCACCTCAAATTTTGGCATCTTTTAATATGATGTACTGCTTCAGCAGCAACAGTAAGTCGTTTGCCTTGAAGGCAGTTCTGTGATTCACAGAATACAACCAGGGCCATAATGCAGACATGACCCACAATAAGGTTGGTCTTCTGGAGAAAGCTACAGAGGCCTCAAYTGCTGTAACTCCTCTCGGGGTCTGACAATGTCCAAGGTTACCCTGACACAAGAAATGGATGAGAGCAGGTCAAATATGGCAGTTTTCCCTGGATTTCCTCCCTAACTTCCAGCAAGTGCAACTGGGACAAACAAAGAAACAACTTTCAGTGTGGACCATATGACCATCTAAACTTTTAAGAAGGAAAAAAAGCCTAAAAAATTCTGCACAATCAGAAAGAATTGAGAAAGTTTTGCTCCTTTTGAATTGCAAATAGGCAACTTGGTCTGGAGAGTAGATCAATTCATGATTTTCAGGAATTTCCGGTTAGACTTTGTGCATGTCAAAAGTAAYGAACCATCCAGAATAACATAAAGCACCCAGTGAGAAGCTGTTTAACCAAATAGACATTGTTTAGTTCCCCGAACAACTACCAAACTCCCCCAGAAATATTTTCCATTGCACTTGTTAAAGGAGGTTTGTCAATCTCCTATCTCTTTGCTTTAATATGTTAGTACTTCAGGCATGTATCTTAGTCTAGTGTCAGGATTAACACTGAAAGAAAGAAGAACTTAAGAAACACGAGRAGTGAATAAGAAGATAGCCTACACTCTTCATGTAAATCAAGGGTTTTCCAGAGAAGCTTTGAAAGAGGTTGCTATTTTCAACRGAGAGTCAACTGAAAGTTAATGGGGCCATTACTAAAGATCACAGACAAATGGTTACTGTATTTTTAATGAATATTTTATTCATGTCACCTTTAAATTAGCTGAATTTGATAGGATGATAATATAATGCAGAATGGTTTCCTCCCCAGACCATTTCAGGTGGAGGGTAGATCAGAATTTAATTTTAGGGCAATGCCAGGTCAAAATTAAATTTTAAAAATTATGGCTTGGAAGTAATAAATCCAAAGTGACCAATGGAAAAAAAATCAAGTTAATGAGATGTGAAAACCATTTAGAAAACCACGKATATTTTATATGGCATATATTTTTCTTGTTCTGGAAACAAGCCATCTTAATACTTGCTCAGAAGGATGAAAGTGGGCAAAGGAGAAGGGGCATCTAAAAGCTCCTGCTACCAGTTCTTGAAGAAGCCATGAAGACAAATGTCAGAAGTTCACAACAGCGATACTCATCATTTACTCAGCAAGCATGCTAAAARCTTAGACACCTGAATCTAAATTTGATTGTTTAAACACACATTTTGCTTTTCATGGTACTGTCACATCAGAGAAGTTGTCCACAAGTTCTAAACAGTTTCTACTTGTTTGCCATGTTAGTTTGACAAAGACTATTCAAGTAAACTGGCAGCCACATATGGGCAGGCCGTATGTCATACAAGCTCTATTTCCTTGGGAACAGAGAAAGTGGAGGAGAGAAGGAAGAGTCTGCTGAGGTGAGAGGGAACACAGGACTGGTAAAGCAGCACTCTACATAACAGGCAGGCAACCAAGGTAGGGGGACACAAAATGAATCAGGAGGTGCAAATGAGACAAGAAGARAGAGTGTGAGAAAGGCATAGTTGGTTGTACCATTGATTGGGCATCTCATTTCAGTTCAGTTTCARCATTGAAAGTAGATTCTCAGTATGATAATAAAGCAATAACATCAGGCAATAACATTTCTTAAGTTTAGTTATGAAAAAGACCATTGTCATTTGTAGKTTGCAACAGATTAAGTCAAGAGAAAATGTAGCCCTAGGTGTTCCCCTTGACCTTGGCTGTCTGTGTATCAAGAGATATTGCTAAAGCTGCTGAGGAGCTAGAGAGCATCAACCCTGCAAGGACCATTGAAAACCAGTGGCGAAGCTATGGTTAGGAAACAGCTTTTAATATCTGCTGCACTGAAGTGAGGTCCAAGCATGATTTCAAGATATTGATGGATATTCTGGGAACAGCATTACAGCTGATGAAGCAGAGCAGGCCTAGTCCCTTCAGATGCAGACTGTGCTACATRAGCTGTGCCACAGTAAGCTTGACACAGGAGTAATGGACTGTGCCTTCCAAGGCTTCCCCCTCCAGATCATTTGCAAAMTGAACCTAGAGAAAAAAGCTTTTTCCCACCTACTTGAAGACAGATTAATGCCATGCTCCAGCATCTACAGCTGCAAGTAAAAGCACTTGAGCTAGAACTTTAGGTGTGGCTTTTATACCATAAAAACTAAAGTGAAACTTGGGCACACAGATAAACATTGCTTCTCTTGGCACAAAAATCAGAGAAGGTGCTGGGCTCAAACAGAAGCTAAGGGGTGTCTTGCTCACTGTCAAACAACTGACGGAGCTGCCCGGGTTTGAAAAACATTAGCGCTGAGAAAGACCCATTGTTCATGTCTTGGAAAAAGCCCTGAGCGTCTTGGATGCTGTGCGTCTTCATTCAACTCTCTACAAAAGATAGAGCCCTTTGAAATGCACAGACCTCTACTCAACAGACACACAACACAGGGAATGTGGGTGGCAAATACAGTGAGCTGACCCTGAACAGTTGTGCTCACCGCTGGACCTCTCATAATCAGTCATAAATTATTCTAATTTGCCTGCGTTACTCGGCAGCTCAATGAAAAACTGGGATAGTCACCAGGATTATTGACTGACTGGGGTTTTTTTTGGGGGGTAAATGCTGGCATTAAGCAATCGTTTCTCAAGGCTCAGTTTGATAATCCTTTTCAAGCCTTTTTTTTTTTTTTAAAGTTCTCTAAAAGCAAAAGGCAAGAATGAATTAGAAACTGGAGAAACACAAAGAGGTTAGAAAGAAAAGGCAGATCAATAACTCACATACACAAGCCGTAAACAAACTGCAACAATTACAGGGAAAGGCGGTTATTGATCAGTATCACCAGCAGCTCAGACACCACCACCTCTGTTTATACTGGAGCTCAATTATATTCCTACTTTCACATAATGGAGCTACAATCTACAATTTTCATCACCAAAGAGATTTGAATCCCCTTACGTTACTGAATAATAACTGTACATTGTTTCTCAACAGTGCTCTTTACTGCTAGATCTCCAAATCAGCCAAATTTTGACTGTCGAGAGCCTCRTATTTTTATAATCTATTTTACAGACAAGCAAGCTGAGATGCAGAAAAGTGAACTATCTTCTGAAAGCAAAGAGCAGGGGCAAAAGTGGAGGAAGGCCCAGATTTCAGGAGACCTAAGATACTTGTTTTCTGGCTGTGGACCTCTGCAGCAGGGGATGACACCTGCTTTTGTTGTTGATGATGATGTTTTCTACCTTTTTCTTTTTTAAATTTACAACTTTGGTTTTTTTAGAAGCACCCAATCAAAATGGTTCTGACTTGCAGCTTATACTGCGGTATTGATGAAATCTTTGTACATATCCAAGTCATCCCAGAAGATTTTTAAGCTTCTAAAGGTGTTCTTTACATCTCATTGTTACACAGATAGATACGCCAGTATTTACAACTGTAGTAAGAGTCCTCAAGAGAGAAGTCATGTTTGGTGTCTTGTGTTTTTTCACACTTCCTTTCCCAGGTCTCATTTATGAACCCCATGGCCAAACTGTGCTTCTCATGGTCTCCTACCTACAATTCTTGTATCATTTCTACTACAAAGATCTCCAGACATAATCACAATCAAGTGCAAAATCATCATATGATGTAAGTCAGCATACTAAGATACAAAAATAAACCCGTACTCAGCAGGAGCATCCAACAACAGAAGCAAACAGCCTATTCTTAAGAAAGACAGAAATTCCATCTCCTCCTTCCTCCACCATGGACTCACAAACAGTGCCAGTGGTATTTAACTCTCAGTGAATTGAGGATGTTTGCTTCCTCTGTATACCTCCAAGGTATTTGCCTGGTCTGTGAAATTATCATTCACTTAAAAGTTGTTTGATTACCTGAGCCAGAGCAAAAATTAACTTTTTGTTGATTAGAACGTACTGGTTTTGATTTAATGCACTGCATCAGGACCAAAATAACATTCCACTCCTTAGATGACCTATACAAAAGTTCTACCTCATAGATGCCTAAGGTAACTGAATTTTAATTTAAGGCATATGAATCGATGTGCAAACTGGCTTCCATAAAATCTATTTAAAGAGACAAACTGCTAAATACTAATGTGCTAAGCTCTGTCCTCCTTACAAGCATTTTTTTAAATGACTTTTAAAAAATAACACCAAAATCAGAGTTGATCAAAGAGTAAAAAATAATTTGTGATAAATTTTAAAGTTGCTTCCACAGTTTGAATTATACCCATTTTACTAAGAATTTAATCTTTAATAAACAGTTGGGTTGTGATCTTATCCAAGTATATAGAGACGTACTAGTGAAAGAATTAGAAAATATTTATAGTTAATAGTGTGKCCACAAAATTTCAGTTTGAAAAAAAGAAAAAAAAAGACATTTATTCCCAACAATTTCAACATGGTCATTTTAAAGGATAGTATATAAAAAGTATATAAAGGATAGTATATCAAAAAGGTGCAAATTATGTGGCAAATTTCCTTCTCTCCTATCCTCCACCCTTCTTCAGACCTCCTTTTCCTCCTTCTATCCTTCCACTTCAGAAAGCAGAAGCAAATGCCACATAGGAGATTCTAATGGAGGAAGGGTGAGAGGATGCACCACTTCGTTCCTATGGAGAAGAAGGCAGGAACACCTTGTGATGTTCTTTGMGTTCAGGGCATACTTTGTACTGCCTCTGCTGAACACTGAAGGAATATAAAATGTTCAGGGGCAAAAGACATTTATATTAACCTAACTGCAAGAGGGAAGAAAAGCCTTACAGAGGGAGAGGGAAAGAGGTAAAAAGGAAGCTAAAAAGTTGTACTAGTCTTGCTGGGCATGTCAAATTCTAAGGAATAGAAAGAGAATTCCATATTCTTGCAGACTTAAGAGCCTTCACAATCATCCCTGTGATCCTTACATTTTAATGGTGGCCTTTGACAAGAGTTCAGTGAGGACAGTTGTAAGGAAATGCAGATCCTGCCAGAGCTGGAAGATTTCTCATATAAGCAAAGGCTGAGAGAGCTGGAACTCTTCAGCCTGGACGAGACTGAAAAAGGGATCTTATCAATACGAATAAATATCTGAAGGGAGGGTACAAAGAGAAGTGGGTGAGACACTTTTCAGTGGTGTAGGACACAAAATGAAACATAGCAAGGTCCATCTGAACATATGGGAACACTTCCTTACAGTGAGAGTGACTGAGCACTGCAACAGGTTGTCCAGAGAGGTTGTGGAGTCTCCGTCCTTGCTGATATTCAAAAGGTGTCTGGATACAATCCTGAGTGCCATGCTGTAGGAGACCCAGCTTGAGCAGAGGTGTTGGACTAGGTGATCTCCAGAGGCCCTGTCCAACCTCAGCCCTTCCGTGAATCTGTGAAACCTTCAAGCCTGGGAATGCCAAAAGAAAACTCTCTTCTCAAAACATGCACATACTTATCCAGAGCTGCCTTTTGGCACCTTTGTCAAAAACAACTTTTGTAGCTTAAAAGACATTCTTCAGTGCCAAGGGAGTGTTGGATYGGGATTCACCCAACTGAAAGCAGAATTGTTTCCACTGCCTCTTTCCTTCTGCCCAAGAGCAGATACTTGGAGCAAATATTTGGCTAGGGAGGCAGTAGAGCTAAGTAGGTAATGGCTTCAACTTGGGTACCTTTATTTTTCACCCTCTTGTTGTCCCAAATATGACTCTAGTGCTGTGCACGTGAACATCCCTGAAGAGATGCTTCAGTGAGCACCCTGTGAAGAGTACTGCAGCTGGATCCACGTCCTGCTTCTRTTGGATAATTCTGCAAGCCTCATCTTTTTTTTAACATCCATTGTGCCTTTCCACTTCACTTTTTATTCTGATCCAGCTCTCCGCTGTCTTGACATTCTCATGCTCTTCAAAAATCCATCACTGATTTTCTTATAATCCTTACACAAAATGGACAATATGCTAAGGAAAACCACCTTGCAAAGTTGCCAAAAGAGCAATTCCAATCTAATTAGGAGTTTGTACTGCTTCAGTGAAAACAGCACAAACACTGTTAATATTCACTGCAGCTGCTTTGTCAATAACTCCCACTGAATCCTCCAATTTATAAGAAAAATCAGGAAACTATTGGATTCTATGACACTGATAGATCTATCAGTATTCATTGCCCCTTTCCTCTGCAACACAAGGCACAAATGCCAATAACTAACAGTCCCTTAAATGCTGAAGGATCATTATTAAAGTGTGCTTGGCATCCCTGGTCATTAATTATAATCTCGTGCACATATGCAGTGTGATTGCAGGAAATAATCAGCTTTGTCTGCCAAATTGGCAACRTTTAGAAACTTAATTTGTTATGACATACCATCAGAGATATTTAAACAACAAACCCAAAGCTCTGCTGCACTGTGCACACTGCTAAAATATCAGATCACATCATTAAAAAATAGTTAACATATCCGAGGGGAGGTAATATTTATCCTTGAACCCTAGTTCAAGTGGAATTTTCAAAAAGAACAGTTCTGTCCTTTCTCCCTCACAGTCAGCGTGAGAGGGAATCTCTCCAGAGTGACTGATCGGAGGGGAGGGAATGACTTAGATTACACTACAGACTTGCTGTCAGTCAGGAGCTATTAAATGGCCATTGAATAAATGTTTGCCAAGAGCAAAGCTTACCCAGGATTACTGCACTGTTTGGGATGCCTGCAGATTCATTTAGAGACTTAAAACTCATATTTATCTGTCTAATTTCTTTTATAGTCTGTTGCCTCTCTCATCCACCTATACCCTGCTTCCCTGGCAGAAGGCTGTGAGCACCTACTCTGTTGCAGCTGGGACTAAAGCAAAGGAGTGTTGTGGGGAGGGGAATTTCTCTGTCCCATCTCTTCTGAAAAGAGCAGAAGAGCTCCCACCATGCCCGTGAGCTCCCGGCTACCAGAATGGGAAGTTGCCCCACTTTCCGCTTCCACTCCAGTTTTAGTCCTGCTCCTTGGTCATCTTTGGACCAGTACAAAAACCAACCGATACGCAGCAGGCTCAGGTTGGACCTGTGACATGACTAGGCTCTGTATCAGGTTTGCATCAAAGAGATTGTGGACACCCTGATGCCTAGTCCAGAGCTCTGAATTTGTGAGTTGCTCTGTCTTGAAAGACCTATGTGAGAAAATGCCACTTAACACGGGCTGAGAGAACACCAGAATAAATTCCACGAAACGATGGCAACCAAGTCAGCTTTAAAACTTCCCAATTCCACAGAATGAGAGTTTGCAAGGAAAATGAGACTTGGGCTTGCCAGAACTTAAATGTACATCAAAAGGTATTAAACACTTTATCATAAATACATAAATATTATGACTTCATATTCTTATGGCCACAGTCACATTATTAAAATATGCACCCAAACAAATATGTGGAGTAAATACTGAATTATGGTCTCAGCCAGGAAACAGAATTATTTCTTTCCTTAAACGAACAAACAGTATGATTTAAAAATGACAAAACATCTCACTTGTGTACCATTTTTTTTATAGCAAAGAATTGTTTCTAAATTGAAATAGGGCTATAGGTCCTATGAATAGAAACTAAATACGACTGCTTCCA
The DNA here is from genome assembly GCA_003342815.1 of Eudromia elegans. NCBI lineage: Eukaryota > Metazoa > Chordata > Aves > Tinamiformes > Tinamidae > Eudromia > Eudromia elegans. Next base: position 470,855 of record PTEX01000279.1, on the reverse strand, counting down.
CTAGAGCACAATGCTGAACTTTCATTTGTTTCCTCAGTCTTTTCTGACACTTTTCCCTCTACATACTATGTTTTTTTCAGTGTGCTTTATTGCTAATGCCCTCTTCCAGTAGAACTAGCAGGAGACCATCAGCCTATTTAAAGAAAGCTAAGGATGGAAAATACAAGAATTGACAAGTGCAAAACACTTAACCGATGTGATTGCTTCTCCATTCTTATAGTAATGACTGTTTACTCTGGGAGATTGTACTTCAGTTGAATATTTTGTTTAGTTTATGTGACAATTTCCTACTCTTTTTCCATGTTTTCTCAGAATACAGAGCTCCATATTATTGAAACTGCATTTAAGAAATCACAGTTTTGTGCAAATCCATTTCACTACATTCTTGATGGCTATTATCAACCACGGAACCAACAATAACGCTTTTCTTTTTCTTTCTCATAGCATTCTGTAGCTTGAACAATAATATATTTTTTTAGCTTTCCCATGGTATTTTATAGCTTGTAACTGATTTCAGAACAAAATCTTTTGGAATGCTTGAAAGGAGCTGTTTTTTTTGTTTTTTTTGTTTTTTTTTTTTCCTGAAGCAATTAATATTATATATATTTCTTCACCATCCAGTTCAGAAATCTATAGTTCTCAAGGATACTTCCCAAAATAGTAGATAATAATATGATCTCAAATCCATCATCATCAAAAGATTAGCTGTACCAAAAGCTATTTCAGACTAGTATTATGTATTATACCAATATTCTTTATGTTTCTGTGTTTTCAACGAAAAATAAATGTGAACTTCTAATTAGAAGAACCTTAGAAAAAAAGCAAATATTTTTCTACATAGCTCTCTAGATATCAGTATGGCATTGGCTTTCAACCTTCTAAAGTAACTCGCATTAGCTTTCTTTTGTTTACATCTTATGTCTCATTGTGTAAGAATAGTCACAACCCAAAGCACCCCAAAACAAGGACATTTGTGATGCTTTTTCTTTTGTTGCAATATCTCTACAGAGAAAAATCTGAGCGTTCCATTAGGATATGTAATTAACTAAAGCTTTTCATATCAACGGTGTAATATCACAAAAGTATCATACAAAATGTAGGCTTTTAATACATTTGTAGCAGTCTTAAAATAAACAGAGCTTGTAATGCTTTTTAATCAAGATATCTTCTACCTTGGAAAGTTCCATTGAGGTGTACACCATTATGACCAACATTCAAATTACATGTAATTATATGATTAAAATTATTTTCTTCTTCTAACTACTTTGATAAAAGCTATTCAGCATTTACATAAAGGCCTAAACTCTGACCTTGGAAATAAGGGATTTCTAAACAAACTACGTTAATTTAAATGTTCAATGAACAATGTCTTTATACTGTGACCCAAGCCTAACATGGCGCAAATGAACAGGACTCCAAAAAAGCCCGAAGTTCAGATGCTGTCCCTGCAGGCAGAGCCATGACATGCAGTAAGGACAGCAGCTGCTGTTTGTGAGGGATTGCAGAGGATTCAACTCAGAAAATGAAATGCCTCAAGAGGAAAACAGAGAAAGTACCAAAGTGTTTTATTCCTGAATAACTCTGGCTTTACTTGGCTCATTTTTGCACTTTCTTACAATACTATTGGAAGTTATAAAAGCAGCAATTTCGTTGACCTTTGTATAAGAGGAACACCAAGAGCTCCCCTTATCAATGASAAGCAAGGATGATGCCATGCTGGAACAGAGTCATTATTAGCACCTGTAATTCCAGCTCCAAGCACAGGATGAGAAGGACGGTACTCAGAGGAGATGGAAAGACTGTACGTACAAGGACAAGCTGCTTGAGTCCCTCTCTGTCCTTGCTGAGGCATTATTTCCAATTCTTTAATCACTCCTGTCATTATTCTCTGAACACCCTCCAGTCGTCAGAATTCTCTTGAATTATGGAGAGCTGCATCAAGAGAATGTGTCAGCAACAGTCACGCTAGCTCCCAAACCAGAAGTAACATAATCTGTGCTGTTCTCTCCTAACTTTCTTTTCCGTATGTCCAAAGATCTTATCAGCTCTTCTGGCCACAGAGTCTCCACTGAGCTTCTGTTCACGTGATCATACAGGACAAATCCTCCCACTTTACACACAGGAACTCCTGTTTAATACCCTCACTACTTATGGTAGGAGTGAAAAGTGCTTCAGTACCACTGTTTGGTCTAACCACATTGCTGTATTTGGCCTAAACAAAAAGCAGAAATACTTAACTATTTCAGCCTCTTCTATACTGTGATCAATTTGTCTGCAGTTCTGAGGTCTGCTATGAAATTTCACATGTCAGATGGAGTTCCTTTTGACTATGATACTTCACTTATCACTTTTTTTCTCCAGGTTCAACACCTTATTATATAGTCACTTCCATATTTAAATATTTTAGACACAAGATGATGGTGACCCACTGGTAATTATAAATCCTTGTGGATCTGTGGATCATCTAGTCCAGCATTTTGTGTTCCACTTCTATAGCATCCTTGACACCACTTACTTGTCGTCAATTAACAGAGTTGTCTCTTGCCATGGCATCTGAATTCTGTTCTGGTTTATTCTGCAGGAAAAAATCAGAAATCAGAAAGGCTTCCCTTATGAGAGATTTGTAATTTAGTCCTCAGATATACAACAGTTCTCCCCACAAACACTGTTTTCCTTCCTCCTACAGATATCCTAGTGTGGTCCTTGTGCGCTACTGAACATGTTCTGATGTGAAGGGGCAGCACCGCTCCTAATTTTACTGCTTGTTGTGGACTTTGACTAGTGACAAGTATGATCTTGGAAATATAACACTCGTCTTGCAAGTTCATAAGGCAGTCAGGAGGATTATTTACTTCATTTGCTAAAATTAATCATCTGAAGTGCCACATAATGGATCAGTAATATTTTCCTAATTGCCATCAATAAGAAGTATGCTTCATTCATTTGCCATAGTCAGTAAACATGATGAAAAAAAAATAAGATGGACATTATTTACAAGCTGTGCAACTTTCCAAACTCAGAAACAGAAGTCCTTCTTCTTTAACAAAATATTCTTCCCAAGGGACATTCAAAAGGGAAATATATTGATCTCTTCAAAATGCCAAAGCTTAGTCTGAAGATGAAAATACAGTGTATTCTCCCTGTAACTATCAGCACTTTTATACAGGAACCTACGATAGGTAGAAGTTACACAAAATTAGCTGCCCCCTTTCTGTAACATACATAAAATGCTCATATATTAAAAAGAAAGAATTTTAAAAGTCTTTGTCTTGCTCTAGGAATCCTAATGCCTATTTCTTAGACCCTTAGGGAAATTAGGAAGCTACTAGACAAGTTAATGCTTTGAAGCTGTAATTTAAAAGGTTTTTTAAAGAAACTCTTCTTTTTTTCCTAAAGAACTTGGCATATTTTAAAGAGAAAATTGTAATAATAATTATGGATATATTGACCTCTTGTACTCTTAGTCTGGCCACTCAAATGAAGTGGATTTTAACCAGCTCCCTGTAGGATTCTGTCAGCTTCCTCTGTCTCTGTGCCTTGGCACTTCTTGCATTCAGCGTACAAGTTGCCTAATACTGTCTTAAGAGCAGATTTACTAAAGAAACATTTTCCCACATCATTTTGTTCAGTGCTATGAAGAACTTAGGGATAGGCAGCACTCGATCAACTGTGGGCATGTCTGTAAAAACGGTGCACTTCTCACTGGAGCCACGTAAGCAGACATCCTGGACAGAACTTCCTTGCCATAGTGCTGCTGGGAGCTCTAGTACAGGGAAAGCTTCAGGATTTTAACTGAATCCTTTGAATTTTCACTTCATAAAAATGTATGGGCTCCAGGTGCAACATATTTTCAACTATTGCTCTCACTGAAGATCTCTGATGATACCCAGGACAAAATCTTGGACAAGCCAGCAAACTTTCCAAAAGGCCTATGCAAAGCTCTTTGAAACCAGAGAGGAAACTGAAATTCTCTGACAGGCTTTGGGTCAAGCCCCAGAAGTGTGGTTTGGGGAAGGCTGAAAAATAGTAATTTTTCAGTAGTCACAGAGCTRGACTCTGTGTAGCTTTATAGACATGGAAAGTTTTGGCGGGGGGATAGCATTATTTTAATGGTTAACTGAAGGAAGCTTTCTGGAAATAAAATTAATTTTCTTGGGCAACTTTTCCTTTTCCTTCTTTTCTTTTTAACTGGGAAACATTATTTCTCAGACAGTATCTGGAAATAGGGAGAATAAGTTGAAATAAGAAAATTAATAACTGATTTCTGTACTCTGGAACTAAACCCATTTACTGCAACTTACAACTCACCTCTAAAGGTCTGACATTTTTTTCCTGGATAAACCAAAGCAAAAAGAAAAAATATGTGTAAATAAGAGAATAGATCATAGGTTTGACACTTGTTTCAGTCCAACTGATGCAATTGAGAGTTCTTCCAGTAAAATCCAACACTAGACCTGCCAATGTCAGACAGAGAGCTCACATTACTTGCAATAAGAACACGGTTCACAATAAAATACACTTTGGATTGAAAAACTGCACTTACGTCCAGGTTGAAGCACACAGAAATCAGTTCCTTACCACTCCATCTCTGATCTGAATGTCATCTCTCTACACAATCCATTTAAGTCAATGGATTTATCACAATAAACGTGTCATCTGACAAGTTCAACTACGTTTTTATATATAAAGACAGAGAGAGATAAAGGAWAAAAGACCTAAAGAGAGATAGGGGCTGAATTAACATAATTTTCTTATCCTCTTTATATCCACTCACTAATATACTGAAGTATATATACAGTATCTTTCAAATTCTTTTTACAATTTTGCCAAACGAGGAGGTATCTAGATGCACAGAGATATGTAGTTTGCTGCACAGGCAATCAAATCCTTAAGATGGCGATAAAATATCTGCAGTCTTATAGGATATTCCAAATCTTAACATAAATATGCTTCCTATTTCAAAAGAAGTGCCTTACCAATACATTTCTCCAAATATCTCCTTGCTGTATTTGAATACAGTTATTTGAATAGATGCATTMCTGCATGTCTTATTCATAATGCAATTTACAGAAGCGAAGCTAGAAGTTAAAAGCTATCCATATACACTTGACTATCTACAAAAATAACATAATATTACTTCTATTGTTAACACTGCTGCTAAAACCGAGATGTTTGGTGATTCAAGCCCTTTATACACAAAGTGTATAGCTCAGTCACGTAGAACTGGTTCACTTTAAGTAGTAGTGACACAACTATTTAGCTGCTTTGATGGTTTTAGTCCTCAAAACGTAGAGACATAGAACACCTTGAAATGAATCTTGCCACCAATTTTTGTTCCCTTGCAGGATTACTGTCTTTTCATGTTCAATGCCAGATATAAAACTTCCTGTGCTTCTGTTGCTGATGAAAAAAGTAACGTATGATGACAGGCTGGTATGAAAGAAATTGTTTCTAGGGCTTCAGGATAGTTTACTTGGCTTAATGTTACAACATGCATGTAGAAATTTCGTGATTTACAGTAAGAAAACAGCCTTTGCCACTTGGCAGTATCTAGAAGAGAGTGATGCTTATGTCACTAATAAAAGGTTTCAATCCTTGCTATCATGAGAGGATGAAACCTTCCTACAGAGAAAAACTGTAGGATTGAGAGGGAGTTTTTAAAAGGGATTTCSTGCTCTACCTCTTACTAACAATTTGAAGAGCTCTTCCTGAATTGCACAAATGTTCTGCCCCAGGAAGGTATAGCTCAGCATTATGGCTAAAGAAATTGAGGCCTTTGTAACCTCTGAGTAATGAATCACAGGATTTATAAGATTCAGTAAAATAAATACAACTTTCCAAAACATGRAAGTTTTTTGGAAGATTCTTAAAAAAAACCCACAACCATTTCAACTTTTTTTTTCAAGCACTTTTTGTTAAACGTTTATATACATGCTGCATGTACRCACACATATATATGCACAAATATGTGTATATATATACATCCCACACAAACACATTTAAATACATATCCATATACTCACTTGCTAGTAACAACTGCACTATATAGGTTGTCAACCCAGGTTCAAAACTGCCTTGTGCTGAGAGTCATGCAAACCAAACACGTAGAAGAGTGCTTGGAACTGAAATACAGGGCGAGACACAGTATGTAATTACAGACAGACAAACAGGAGAAAGCAAAAAAGAAAATCCACTGTGATAGTATGGGTCAACCTGATGGGCTCTGCACACCAGCTGCCTTGCTGCTGTTAAGGTTATATGGAGATTGCTGCTACAACAGTTCCATGAGAGGATTTAAAGGAGAATAATGAAACAGTCCTGCAAGTATCCAACAAGAATATTTCACCAGGATGCTATAAAATCAGTATCATGTTCATCAGTATCATCAGCCCTGCGGAAACCAGAAACAGCATCTTCATCTTCTTAAAACTCTCATGTAAGCACAGAGATTCAATCTCAGAGATCCATTTCTTGGAAGTACTAAGATGCAGGACCCTTATAAAAATTAAAGGCTGAATACTTGAGAAGACAGCAAAATTGCAGTGCATGACAAAATGACCAACTCCAGGTCCTTACTACTGGTATTATATCTGGTGATGGTGATCCTGCTGCTGTGAATAAGTGAAGGAGTTTTTTCACTGACTTATGCCTTAATAACACATAACAATTTATTTCTGAAGGCTGCCATTGGTAATATTTGGGGAAAATCCTCACATTAAAATAAAAGGAAACACCATTTCTCCTTGGAGTGGTCTTGAGACTGCCAAAAAGATGTCACAGCAAAAATCACATCATTCTCTCTTTTCTCAGTAACAGGACATTTTTGCTAAGAAAGTATTCTTTCTGAAAAAGATTTATTAAGCAATAATAAGKAGACTTTATGAAGTGACTTCATGATTGCTTAGGAGAAAAACTTAAGGAAAAGGGGGCTGATGAGTCTCTCAGTTCAGCTTATGTTGAGCAGCAGGAGGTGCCAAGGTCCAGACACTCCAGCAAAGCAGTTCATACTAGAATCCAATCCAGATGCACGTACTCAGACAGAGGAGAAAGGCTAGAAGCAGCACTCACTTGTAACCCAACTGGAGAAGGAGGGCCACGTCAACTCCACTAGTTAGAAACTCACCCCACCAAGAGCACCAGTTCAAAAGCAGCCTCATCTCAGTGTGCCACAGGGTGAACAGTCATGCTAGGAAGTTTTAGAGACTGAGTGAGCAACCACCTTGCAAGGAACTAATTCTCTGCAGAAACYGCTAGCCAGTCTCCTCTCAATCCACTGATCAGCAGAGACCTTGAGAACTTCATGTACTCTTCACTCACCAGCTTTTAAACTATCCTTTTGCCCAGTTTGACTCTCATGCCACAAAAATCCAGCACTGTCTGGCTTCATGCTCAATGCCCATGTCAACTCTCAGCCAAAGGCCACATCCTGCAAGTATCCACAGGTGGGTGCTTAAGTATCCAAACAAAAGGTTACCATGCATACATATGCATATACACATATATATAGTATGTATATCTATCTCTCTATACACACATGCACACACAATATATAAAGCCTTACCTGTGGAAGCAGCCAGATCACATCAGCCAAAAATTTCCAAGAATTTGCTCTTAAGAGACACAGCTGGAGTAGACAACCTCTGCTCGAACTGTTCTGCTTTGGCAAAGCTACAGGCAACTGGGACCAGGTAACTTCTGCTCACTCCTCTGCCACTGTTCCTTTCYCCAGCTCATGCCTGGTACTCACAGCACTCAACATTTCCTGCTCTCTTAATAAAAAATAGGAGTAATGAATGCTCTGAAAAGCAATGGGTAGTGCGGGGAGACTCCAGCCACTCCCGAGGGTAGCGAGCCGCCCTTGCAGCAGCCACTCGCCAGCCCCGCAAAGCCAGTCCTCCAGCAAAAAGGGTGGCGATCTCCCAGAGGAGACGCTGGGGCTGTACCAGAGGGGCACGCCACGGATTGGGAGAGAGAGCAGGGGAGCCTCTGCCGACCAACCCCTCTGTCACACTCACTCTCCAACCGCCAGCCTTTCTCGCACGCATATGCACACATGCACAGAGAGGTTGGTGGCAAAARGYCCARCTTTATTATGGGGCACRYGGGGTTATATAGCTGCCCATGGCTGCCGTGGGCATCCCTGATTGGTGGAAGCAGCCTTCTGGGTGCTTCTCTCCATCGTGATTGGGTGGCCCAGGATCCTGCCGGTGATTGGTTGGGTCTCAATCCCGCCGGTGATTGGGCGCTCTTGATCTGGCCGGTGATTGTTCGGGAGAATTCAGGGATGCCATTGGCTGGAGGCTCCTGGTCTGCCCAGCAACAGCTGGACAGGTCCAGGAGCACTCTGGCYCCTGCCCCTCTGAGGTCACCGGAGGTCAGGGTGATTGGCAGCCCCAAGCCTGCCATAAGCCCCAGTGCCCCAACTATATACATATAATATAGGGTGCCCATCCTGGTTTTCACCACACAATCCTACTAATAAACCAGTAGGACTGCTGTCCTGCAACAGGGTAGAAGTGAATATCCCTATGAAATTCAGTTCATAAAAGAAAAAAAAAAGTGTAAATCAAATATCTTAAGTTGAAACACAAGAACTTTTGAGTTCTATTTAAATATGGGGATAAAATTCCTCTATACAGCAGATAACCTATTGCTGGATTTATGTACCCTAAACCTTCTATATAATCCCATTCATTTCTATTTGTTCCTTGTGCTAATATTGGCCTTTTTAMTCTCTCTTCATTTGGAAGCACTAGACCTCCCAATACCTTTAACCATCTTCATTGCACTTTCATTGAAATCAATGGGGCTTTGCAAATTACCATGGTACAACTGACTCCATTATGCCCATTACGGATTTTAAAGCATCCTGACATGAAGCTAATCTATACGCACAGCTCCCTCTCTTCTGCTGTAAATAACTCAGCCATATAATTTTTTTAAATGCTGAAGTGCCTAAATTAAAGAGTAACAGTATGCAAAATTTCATCTTCAAATAAGTCTATGGGCTTATTTTGAAGCTAAAATAATACTACACTTTTCACAGACTCAGCGAAATTGTGATAGCTTTTGTTTGTCTTGTTTCTTGTTTAAAAATTTATACAGGCATGCTGGCTCAATTTAATTTAAATAGGATGCTCAGAGACTAAGTGAAGTGCCAGAGTTTCAGACCCTCATAACGTTAATGGTCGAGTTAACACGCCAGAGTCCCAGCACATCCATTCAAAACAGGATCTCACAAACTCCTGGTCATGTTAAAAACTCAGTTTCCCCTCGTTAGTGACATTTCTGTGTGAGCAAGGAGGGAGCCAGCATGCTTGGCTGCTCCTTGGATATCACCCAGCAGAAGCTAGTTTTACCACGAGACATCTCCAAAGATGTTAGACCAACCTCCTACGACCTTCCTCCAGGCAACAGCACCCAGATGGAGAAGGGTGATCTCAGAAGCACCTGAAGAAGCACCCGKCACCACAAATGCCTCCAGCCTATGTCCTTCTTCCAGCTCTCCTATCCAAGMCCCTCAGACCTGAATTACAGCAAGTAGAAGCCAGCACAGTTAAAGGGTAAATAAGCCCAAGGCCAGTAATTTCTGGGACTTTCTGTTGCCAACAGGCTACAAAAGTGTTTTTATCCACGCCATGGAGCTGGTGCAAGGAAGTTAAGAAGCTGATGAATTGCAAGGAAAATATGGCGTTAGTGAAGCATGTGAGAGCATAGACAAGACTTATTCTGTGATTATTCACCAGAGAGCTGAAAGGAATGCAGAGGACCACTGMTGGCCCAGGCAGTTCTTCTCCCTGGGTCCTGAGGGCACTGAGCACATGTCCCACAGGTCACGGGTCTGGTGAGCCCAACATATCCAGGCCAGCAAAGTCTCCCTGCGAGCAGCAAGACAAGTCATAGAGACCTTCCCAGAAGGAAGTTTTCCCCAAGGAACTTTCTTCCTCCGGTGGGTGGGGATGATTTAGCCCATTGTGCAATCTCTGCTGCTGTGTAATTTATATTCACTGGGGTGCCAGAAACGCACATTCGCCTCTAAATATAAGCAATTAACTCCCATTAGCATTAGCGGGAGTCACTCAGGAGACTATTCCCCATTATTGATTATCTCGTTTTTGTACCGACTCAAAAAAATGTACAAAGAAAAGAAAATCACATAGTTAGTGGCTTTGGCTAAGTTAAGGCAGGCAAATTAGACTCATTATCATTCTTGAGCTAAACAGTGGGGCTTATTAGAATGTAGTTCATTTACATACTTTGATCTGATGGGTGTAGATACCTAATTATACAGCAGCCAGCAACTTATTTTTGCTGTTTTTTATTAATTAATATTCAGCATTATAATTAAATGCACAGGCTGCTCTTCTGCAAATCTTTTTTGYTTGTTTCTACAACAAAAATAACTTTCAAAACCTACCTATGAAGTCCTTTATCAGCAACAGATTCTTCCACCATGCAACGGAAATGGACATGGCCACATTTAACAAACACGACCCACAGAAACACCCAAGGCCCTGTTACTCCCAAATCTATCTTTAACAAGTAGCAAAGGTCTTCATGGTAAACCTGATACCTGAAATACACTCTGTAGGGGTAGCTATACTTTTAAGTAATGAGGCAGTTAATATATTCATCTCATCTTTAATAAAAATAATGCATTTTTACATACTTTCTTTAACAACATCAAATATTGATAGCACTTTGGCAAATTTCACRGTCAGTACCTCAAACAAAACAAAARTAATAGTATATATAAATACAACATTATGATATCCATCTTGAAGGAAGAAAAAATAGGACTAGCTCTACTTTGTTCTCCACATTTTAGACGAGAGCCTTAAATAATAAGATCATCACAGTAAGAAAATCTCCCATAGTCACAGCGTCTCCTGTGACACTCTGTTTTAAGGAGAAGCCCAGGATATACATTCTGATGGAAAGCAGCATGCACAGTAAATGACAAAGTTTAGTCCTCTTCGCAGTCAGTAGGACATAACAGGCTCATGCCAATGAACTTGAGAGCAGAACTCATTCATACAGAAATATAAGGACATAACAAAGACTTAAATTAAGCACCATGCATGCAACAAGGGCAGGACTTGGCTCAGAATTTCTGGAATAAATGCTGACAATATCTTCTATAGCTGTCACTGCAAAGGTACCTGTGCACTTGCCAATAGAGCAAGAGTTTCAGATGTCACTCAGCTCCATAGGATAGCGGCTACAGAGTTTCAAACATATTTAAGCTATGTACCAATCTGCATCCCTAGGAGCMTCTTGGTCTGTGTTGCTCAGAAGCCGCATTTGCAAAGTGGACCCTTCTGCAGGAAAATGTATATTCATCCTCTCAAAACCACAGCGATTGCCTGCTGATTAGGTCATTAAATAAGCCATCCATGAGAGGTGGCATGATGTAGGGATCACTATAAAGGAAATAACAGTAGAATGAAAATAGCAGGCGGAGCTCACTAAGCCTTCAAATACAAGGAACTATTTTTTTTTTCTGAAAAGACAGTGCCAAGCAAGCTGAAAAATTAATTTACTATTTATTACCATTTGTGTTACGATTGGTATCTTTACAAGCCTGAGTCATTAGCATGTGAGTTTACAATTATCCTCTGAGCCTTGTAATGTCCTGTCATTTACCTCCTGGGATTTATGTCAGAATCTAACTCGGTTCTTAAGTGATCTTCCAGCAGGACAGAATGACAGAACCATTACAGCTCCTTCCAGCAGATGACGGTAATGATATTATTATTCCTCTGATCAGCTTGGTGATGATTGTTTGAACTTTATCGCATTAATAGAGAAAATAATAAAGGTATTAATATTTGAAAGCTCTCTGTATTGTGTTTAGTATCATATTATTGCTGCATTTTATGGCAAGTACCTTGACATTTCAGTGAGTTTCCATTTACAGTATTACCACTAAAATCTACTCTCTTTATAATTGTTTCTGGATATTTGTAATGTTTATTTTCTGATATTGCCTCCCGATATAGGAACCCACATATATAAAATCGTTCTTAGAAAATTGCAGGGCTAGTCAGAAGTTCTGGGGACTTAAAACAGCCAAACATATATTATTTGTGGCTGCTGGCCAAAATAAAGTCTCACTGGCCTATTGGGTTGTCATCAGAATCAATTCTATTTCTATAGCAGAAGTATCTTTTCTTTAGTAGCTATTTAAAATATCCATGCAAATATCTGCAATTTAAAATATCTACAGCTATTTAAAATATCCATACCCAAAGTATCTGCATATGAGAAAAGAGCTGCTGAGCACATCCAGACTGACAGACCCAGGGTAAAGTGGTTACGGGAAAACTGTGAGGACAGCCTCAGCTCAGTGCATATCTCTTCCTGAGAAAACAACAGATAATCCAATTTAACCAAGGTTTCTGGGCTTTGAAAGTCTGCCATATTCACATTGCTACCTTTCTAAAACACTCATTTTTTTTTCTGCTTTAACGCTACCCCCACTGTCATGTTTGCCATTTAGTTCCACTGTCTTCTGGCAGCAGCTGGGCTTGCCACCAATGTGAGGGGACTTCCTCATCAGCAGTGGGTCTCTCCTCTTCCCTCTCATCTCTCACATTCTTCTTCCTGACTCTTACAACACCATCAGGACAGTAAGTCCTTTGTCAGCGGCCTGTTCATCAGCCTGTGTAGGTGAGAAACAGGGCTAAAAAWATAAAGTGTCTCTGAAGATTACTCATAAACTGTGTTAAATTATAAACAGAGGAATTAAGCAAAATCTGGAGATGTGATGTGAGAGGCATAAAAACATTATTCTTTCAAAGAGATTTGGGGATAAGCGAAACAACTCCAAAGCAAGATCATTAACAAATAGACCTAGGAGTGAGTCTTGGACATGGACTCTGAGGAATTCTATCCCCGCTTTGATATGTGACTCCACTGTCTGCTACATTGGACCATAGACATTTTGCATCAACCAATTTCAGAAGGAACCTCAAAATGGAGATGGAAGATCTGTCACACCAGAATATAGTCAGGAGGAGAGAAGATTAGGTGCACCCCCACCTAAGAAGAGGGAGCATGCATAATAATTCAGTCGGGATAGGGCCATCCCATGTGGATATAATGCATTAACAGTCAAAATGGGCAATGGAATCCAGGTGCAAACTAACCCATGGAAAAAAACAAATGAGCAGTGTAAGAACTCTGAAGTGAGTTTGCTGAATCTGGTCTTTGCAAGAGACTGGGGCAGAAAGAGACACAGAAAGGTGTCCAACATAGGGACTTTTTACAGATCTAGCTCATGAGCTTGTGTAGAAGACAAGAAAGGTCCAGTGCAAAAAGAACCAGATTTTATACTTCATTTTCAGCTGGGCATTCTTGTTTGAAAGCTTTCTTGCAACATTTGCCTTATGCCACACACACACACCTCTTCAGATCCACACGGATGTTCCTGAAGGAGTAAAGATCTCGTTCTGAAATCTGAACAGCACTGAGTTTCCTAAACTGTGCTTGTAGCAATTCACACCAAGTCAGTAAAGCTACAGTTTTGTAGGATTAGAAGCATGTATGCTTGGACTGCTCAAAACCCATTAGGGAAGAAAAAAAAACCATGGATGAAAACCTTACTATTAAGGAAARCAGAGATAGTATTTTGTCACATCCTCAGTTTTATGAATGAGACAGAAAAAAAGGTGACAAACTTGGAAGCAACAGAGACAAGAACTATGTCTCAGGGGTTTAGCTGAAGCTAGCTACTTTCTTAGCTCTTACCAGTTCCAGAGCAGCTGTATTGCAATATATTAATAGCTTATAAGTCAATGTCAGACACATTATGTGATAGATTCTCTGTATGAGATGTTTATGGTACTAGGTGATAMTGAACGAGAGGCACTTTTGAAAATATCTCTGACGTTTCACAGAATGACACTGCTGGCAGCCCTTGTAAGAGCTACTCCCCAGGCTTCACTGCCAAAAGTGAGATGCTGTGAAGGATAGCAGAACTGAAAAGGAAGGTGCTTAAGCAATAGCCAGTTCACTAGATGATTCATGGTATATTATTATGGTAGCTTTTGGGAGCACCGCTGACCCATGCCTCCGTATAGCGATGCTTTTAAACAGAAAAGAGAAATAGTGTTTACAGGAAACCAAAGCTTATTAAATAGTTACCTGGATCCATTCATCCATTTCAGTTGAAAGGCTAAATCCCAACACTCAAGAAACAATTCCAGTTTAAAATTCTACTATTAATATTCTGACTGTATAACACATAAAAGCAAGAGATCTGGTCTAAGCATCTACTGTCCAAACAGACAAGAACACCCTGGCATTATGAAGAATAGTCAGTTACTTGGTTTGGCTTAGCAATGAAAATGGCAATAGTTTTAAGATAAATACTACTTCTCTTCCTTGCTCATACTGAGTCACCTACTGGCACACAGAAAAGCCTAGATCCAAGATCACAGCATTTCACGCTTTCTTCCAGTTCTCAGCACAGACCTTGCTCTTATGTCATTCATTCAAGTTTCATCTTATTCAACTTGGCCATAGATTTGCATCTTTCTTTGGTACAGGGTACAGTGGGAAGCATTAACTTTCCCCAGGAATGTAGCAAGCAGTGCTAAGAGCATTCTCATTAGCCCACTATCTCATGTAGCTCTCAAGAGCTCTAGCCCRGATCAGGTCTGAATTTGTGCCAATGCCTGATTGCAGTGGAAGTAACATTAAAGGAAACCCCTAGGCTAGTCGGCTGTCTTACGACTGTATTAGCCTCACTGTCTTTGTCACGTTTGTTCTCTATGGAACTGTAGAGCCACTTAAGGTTATGAATTTGATTTATCTYTGAGATTTTAGGTGAGTTGCAATCCTTGTGGAAGCAAAAGAACAATAGCATGAAGCAGAAGAAGACACAGGGAAGATATATGTGCACAAATTTACCACACACAGCTTTGTCAAGGCACTTCAGTCCTGATTTGCAGACCTTTGCAATACCCATTTCTTCTGTAGGGACTACTAAATTAGTTCTGATTTACATTATGGTGGGGAGCATAAAAAAGCACAGCTCTGAGCCAGGAAAACACACACACTCTTGAACAGAGGTGTCAGGAGGTGCAGATGTATTGCACCAGCTGTGGGACGCTCCTTCCCGTCAGTTCTACAGAACACCAACGTTGGGCTGACTTGCGTGGTGTTAAATTATAGCTCTAGTGGTTCTTCACAGCCTTAATTTAGTGGTGATGCTTCTAACTGCTTAAGGCTCTACGCAGAATAGCACTGAAATTCAGACAAGCAAAGAATGGAGGCATTTTTAAAGARTCAGAAGAGGTACAAGATACCACTTAAGCTGCTCCTAGCCAGTACCAGGATATTACAAGATACTTTTTTCCCATGGGTTCAATGGCAGCAATTGTCCCAGAATTCAGAGAACTGCCTTTTACAAGCAGTTGTTGCTACCTCATTGTAAACTTGGAATTCAAAGTCATTTCCAATTTAACTGAAAAGACACTTTGGATCTTACTATTTTACTCAGACCACTTTGCCAAGTGCCATGAAGTCTCTCAGCTGCAGGTCCAAATTATACAACCCACACCTGATTTCCAGATAACACTATATGCTGTAATAGTTTCCTTCACAGCTACAGCTATAATATAGCTCATATGCATGTTTCACTTTACTGCAATAGACCTAAATCTTGCATTTTTCAGTGGGAGTTTTGCTTGAGGAAGAACTGAAAGATTAAGGACACAGAAAACACAAAGTCAGTAATTTGGCAGGCTTATTCTTATAATAATCTTTGTCTAATGATTATTTAATATTGTACTGGTCTATTTAAAGAATATTCTACAAAGTGTTGTASCTTCTTTCTCAAAGCTTGTGTAAAATGTGATTTGCAATTAGTAGCTTTATCTATGTAATGTGTGTGAGACTATTAGTATTCTATAAAAGCTGCTGTCAGTTTAAGTTATATGTAGAAGCACAAAATAATACAAACACTAAATAGCTAAAATAATTTGTTAAAAATAGGTTTGCTGGATTTCGTAGAGACTCCACCTTGGAAATACAGAAGACTTTTGTTCTTTTTAAATTATGTTAAAAATAAATGGGCTACATCCACAACGGACCTTAGCGCTACAGGAATATTCTAAAATTATTTTTGAGCTCTTTGGAGCAACAGAGACTGGAATTATGCAAAGACTTTGTTATTGCARCTCTGAAAACTAGCAGTTCAAATAAGGAAAAAATACAGTACTTGCACCACGTGTCAATGGAGTAGATTCYACTGACTGTGTAACTAGGCTTAAAATATGGCCCACTATTTAACTGCCTGGTACAGTCCCCCTCCCGTTTGCTGTACACTGCAAGGGTTCCTAGCATCCTGAGGGTTTTTACCTTTGTTAATAATAATAAAACAATAATGAGCCTTTGCCCGAGGTGCGGCGAGCCCGAGGACAGCAGAGGGCAGCCATGCTCTACCGTACGCGGCTCCGCTTTCGGCAGCCCTGTCAAGAGCTGTCAAGCCCTGCGCGAGCAGAACGCTCCCCTTTTCTCAAGCAAATCCCATGGAAAATTTATTCTAATTCCCTGTGAATTCCTCGTGTACCTATGGAAAATGAAAGGGCTAAAGAAAAAAAAAAAAAAAATACCACACCATTATTTCCTCTAGACAACCTGCAAAAGCTTTGCACCCATCTCCTAAGGCTCTTGGGGCCAAAACCCATGGGGTCTTAATCAGGCATCAAAAGGTGCTAATTCCTGAAGAATTCCCACACAGATAGCGAGCAGGATTTGGCCATTTAGGTCATTTCAGGTCAAAGAAACAAGGATCCAGATAGGTTTCTTAAACTGCCTAAAGCTAAGGCAAGCTTTTTTTAAACCAAGTAATAACACCAGTATCAGCTGCTCCGTGATCCAGACAGGATGTTACTCAATTAGTTAATGTTAAGGACTTATCTAAATAGAAGTGACTGTGTGTTTCCTAATGCTGTGTGATGGCTTGATTTCTCTTTTTACAGAGGAGTTTTCTTAGCATATTCCCTTTCTGACCTAGATAAAATAATTTCTTATTCTTCATCTTCTCCTGTAAGGTAATGGCACAGTGAAGAATGCGATGTGTGTGCTACCGATGGCACTGAAAGAATCCAAGAATCTAAAAATATAGTAAGTTTTAYAGGAGAGGTTTCATAAGGTGGCTGTCTCCTCCTTGACATCACTATTCAGCTGGCTATTGGAATGGGACTAATTTAATTAAGAGAACAGCTCAGATAAAACATTTTTGTCAGATTCTCCAAGTCCTATTCACCCTGCTTGAGAACTCAAGCAAGTCTTCTCTTAAGCAGTGCAGTAATACACCTCCCTTCATGCCAGCTTAGCTGAGCACAGCAACAATAGGAGCAATTGGCACAAAGGAAACTACTGAAGTTAATGTAAAGATTATCATATTATTTTTCCAATGGTGACCCAACGGTCAAGGCAATTGCTGGTAAGAAATTGTTCAATGCAGTCTCGATCCTTCACTTCTCAAAAGCTTCGGTGAATCTTATTTCCAATATTTGGTCCTGAGACTCTCACAGCTTGCCACTGGCTCATTTCATTCCTCTGCTTTCCAAACTATCTCAAGTAAAAGCAGCTATTTCTATGCAATGAATGTCATTCAGTGGCTTTTGTGGTGATCACAGCTTTAGAACAGTGAGACCCTAAGACAGCTGACATACAAGTCAGATATTGTTAATTTGCCTGTGTTCCAGTCTTTCCTAGCATGATATTTGATTTCCCAGCAATAAATCTCTGTATCTGATTTCAGTAAGGTGTCAAATAATGCACATCCCCTTTGGACATATAACAAATAGTATATTTATAGGAGGAGAAAATAAAAAAAMCAAGAGAAGATGTTTTTTCTGCTAAACAGTGCAGCTCTTTAGACCCAAAGCAGAACTGCTATATTAAGTAAATGCTAGGGAGGTGAGTGATGGGGAAAAAGAGGGGAAGAGAAGGAGACGAGAAGAAAGAGGTTAATAGAAGTTTTCTAATCTAACATTTTCAAAATAAACACATAAACAACAACAAAAAAGCTTCTATCTGACGAAAGGAAGAAGAGCGTTAGAAGGATGTAATGCAATCCCTGCAGCATTTCAGACTCTACTTCAAATCTAGGTCTCTTTCCACATGGCATGTTCATTGCTTGCAGCAAAAAATGGGTTCCTTTAAAGAGCATGTCCCTTTATCATCATAGAACCAGCAGTTTCAGATTTCATACTTGTGATCTCAATAGCTTGCAGGAATTTATATTCAGAACACAAACTTTGGTATTTAAAACTAGGAAAAAAAAAACATTGGACAATATATTTGTGTATTAGCCAGCAATCTGTGAGAGAGGACTAGTGAATTTTAGCTGTCAATATTGTATTTCAGGCTTTAGAACAAAAGAGAAAGACCAAAAAGCCTCTGTACTGCCTGGGCAGGGGCAAGAATAGGCCACTATGAACTCGCTGTTCACTGTTTTACTCTTAAAACACTCTGTCCTATGGACAAGAGCTGTCTGCAGTCTTTTAGATTCACTCAATAAAGCAGTCAGTGATCACTGGTTTAATACAGCATGTGTGTACAAACACCTGCACTACTTTGGTACCCTGTTTTACACTCAGATCTGAATCCCSTTGGCTTGATAAATAAAAACGTAGTCTGCTCAAGATTCAGTCTTTCTCAGGTATGACTCTCCATGCAGTTGTGTATAGAAAAGCCTAGGGAGACACTAAACTACTCAGAATGCTCTTGGCACTTTGCAAGTTTGCAAACATGTTTTGCTCATTCAAGCCCCTATAAAACTCTCTATGCTGCTGTTTACCTTCCTTTCAGCAAAACATCTTGGAAAAGAGACATATGATGGCACCGTGAAGGCTGTTTTTTCTTAATGGTTTAGAAACAGGATGATGTCAGCTTCAAGTAAGCCATCTCCAAATCCTCTAAGCAGGTCAGAAAATTCCTCTGACACCTTGAGAAATACATATTAATGAAATAAGGCCCCAGGAAAAATGCAGAAACATGAGCAAAGGCAGAAGCAGGCACTCTGAGCCTCTAGCCCCAGTGTAACCTTAAAGAGGAGTCTGCAGCCCTACCTGCCTGAGTAGACACACGGTACCAGAGAGGTCCGTAAGATTAATGAGRCTTTCATCATCAAGAAAGCCTCCACCCAGATGTATCCTTCTTGCGGACATTTCTCGCTGATACACTGACTTTTTCAAGATGGCACAGGTGCTAACTTGATTTGAATTTCCTGGCTTTTCAGAGATTACAGGCATTATTTACTCTCTCTTTTTTTACCTACCACATTTTTAATTAAATTAAATTCCCCACGCATGGTTAGCTATAAAGTGCATATTACTTACCTGCATCTTCAGATCTTTCACAATCCCATGGGTAAATCCATAATTAGATGGTTTTGTAAAATGCGTATTATTTACTTGACAGGCCAGAATGGCTCTAGAGGAACTGTCCTCGTGTCTTGGTTAAGTGCATAATTAGACAGGTTTTTAAAACCCATATTATGTTCCCCACATTGAAAACATAATGCTCCATTGTTAAATATTCATTCTTTACCTCTCTATAARTACGTGTATGTGTATGCATGTATATATGTCTTATGTACTCAATCAGCCAAGGCAGCAGGTAATTTTGTATTTAGGATGTGTACAACGCATAGTAAAAAAATAGTCATGAAAATGTATGGCAAAAATTACTGTGCCAGTATTACCAGTTATTTTATAAATGACCAAGTCCTCACCACTTGTACTGTTTCCTCTCTAAGCAGCAAGGATATCCAGAGGAACATCTATTTCATGAGAAAAGGTGTTCACTAAGAAATGTTTAGTAATATACTTATACATCCCCCTAAATTTTCAGACTCAATTCATATATAAAGGGAATACTTGTTATCTTCATCAAGAACAAAGTTACTTAATAAGATGAGAGAAAACGTTATTTTGCATTCCTACCTCTTTATCTCTTTGGGGCAGATCCTCAGATGGCAGAAATGCACATTATTCCTCAGAAACAGTTAGAGTCACGCCGAGCAAAGCAGAGGATCGGACTCGTTGGGTCCCAGAAATCAAACGCTGTGACATTCTTGCAGATTTTACTAACTGGAAAGGTTACTCTACCCCCTGAGAACGGCTGTGCAAATGTTCATACAGCTGCAATGAAGTCTTTCCAGGGAGGCTGTTGCCCAAGAAGAGAACCTGCAGAAGCCAAGGCAACATTTTCATGCAACTCTGAGGTCTTATGGGGGATGGAGAGTATGCACAGGCCTTGAGAACTTCAAAMAGATGCARGTCACCCAATTTCATWAGCAACTGAYCAAAAGCACCAAGCAGTAACTCACRTGGACAGCACGGGCCCATTTTGGAACCACTTCCACTGGTACTCATATTACAGCATCCTTCTCATGCAGAACACACTTCTTTCAACAACGTCACAGAGGAATAAATGCAATTATTCAGAGCTGCAAGAGGAGAAACTGAGAGAGAAGTGAAGAAATTCACCAACACAGCTGAGAAAGATAGGGTTGAACGTAAGTCTTCAGCATTTTTGCTCTTTTCTTTATAATGTGTTGGTTTCATCGGGCTCCTCAGCAGCCCCTGATGTGAACGTATTCATTCCTTAACTTTTCTTTTTTTTCTGAGAAACAAACAAAAAACTGTTTCCAGAGAACAGCCTGGGYACAATTCATCCCTTCTGAATCTACAGAACATCAGGACACGTATTGTTTCATGGACCAGATCCATACAGATACTGAAACATCAGCTCCCATTATTTTTACTGAGTGAGAGAAACACCTAAATAACTGAAGAACTGTGTCCTTTTGCATTTGGATTCTCAGTCTTCCAGCAAAGTATCACTGAGCTGGAGTTACTAGATCCCAGACTATCAGCAGCATGATGAAACCTGGAGCAAATCTGAAACTATCAGCAAAGGTTTAGTGTTAAATAACCACAGCCAAGTACAGCCTCTCTGATGTTACTTAATGCCTCRTGCTGCTGAACTGAATGGGAACGACATGTGACATACAGGAACATGCAATGTGACAGCTTAACTGTTCTAAGGTGATTCTAACTAAAGGTGATTCACATCAGCTTCTTTGTGAGCAGAAACAGTATCCTCCTAAGTACGTGGTGCTCATTTACGAGGGGTGGTTCAATGAGAATTYAGCGCTCCTCTCCCGTTCCCTCTCATCTCCCTGTCCTTCTCCGCACTTTTCCAGCAGGACACCATGACATCCCCGTAGCTGTCAGCCCCATGGTGCAGACCTCCAGATGCAGAGCGTGAGASAGAAGTTGTCGTGCCATGCAGGCCTGGGCTGGCGGCCACTTCCAAACCACAGCCCAGCGCCACAGGCATCACTGTGATCACAAAGTGATGTTATGTCCAGTCACAAGGCCCYGTCCTGCAGGAAAGCGCCTGCTCCCCTGGAAACCTCATTCTCACTCTTTTGGGTGGCCTCTTCAGCCTGAGTACTGTGTCAAGATCAAACCACAGGCCAAAAAGCGTAACGTATTGTGTAAGGAACTTGCCGTAAGTAGAACATGACTCCTTTCTGGAATCTGCTCAGGTTGTGGGCACACAATCAAATGCAATCAAGGCACAGCAGCTAAACAAGTTAGCACCTGTCAGCTGGGTCGCTAAACCTATCTCAGTAAGTGCCTTTATGTTCCACCCAGAAGATTATTATAGAAATGGCCATGCCGTGAAGGATGCTGCCTTCACCCCTGGTTTGCTTGGCTTTTCACCATGTCTCAGCTGCAAGTTGCCACCTTCTCATTTCAGCTGGCAGATCTGATAGTGTGAGTGCTTTCATTTGCCTAAATGGAGGAAAAAAAAAAAAAAAAAAAAAAAACAGATGGCTTGCTTAAAAAATAATCTTAAAATTCAAAACTATCCCAGCTCTCTTCTCCCCAGACGGTTGGTTAAGGTGATAACCTCTAGCGTGCAGGTAGTAACAAATAGTTGGAAACTAAGTGCCTTTTGCAGCACTCCTCTGGAACGGCTCCAGCCCACCCCAGTTGCAAAGGAAAACAGATCAGCCGAAACCCCAGCGAAAAGGGTCTCAGTTTCAGTCAGTATTCTTAATAAATACGAAAAAGAACAGGCAAGGCAAAACCAGACAGGTACCTTAAACAAAGACTATGATTAATTTTAAACTCTGYTGCCCAATCATATTGATCATTATARCCACTTACGTTTTCTGTAAATCCACTACAGCTTTCCTGTTTTGTTTCTGTATTTCAACACAAAAACAAGAACTCTCTCCCACAGTAGGCTAGATATTTCCTGAAATAACACATGAGTGGTGGCTATTTTACCCAGCAGGTTCCTTTATCACCACAGAGCAGGAAAGTTGACAAGCTTTGTGTCTGAAATGTAATTAGCTTGTGGGAGTACAGTCATAATGAAAGTAAAATTTACATTATTGCAGGCCTGTGATTGTTTGCTCTTTCCAACAGGAGTAAAAAGTGAATTCCAAGGCATGCATTTGGGGCGCTTGTTCAATCCATGTCCTCAAAGTTGCTCTGCAGCTGCTGAGGGGGAAGGGAGGCTCCTGGAGATTTAGGTCGTGCTTCCACGCAAAAGCTTTTCACATTGCAAAGAGCACAAATGAATGATGAAAAATGACCAGMTCTGGGGCGCCTGAGTCTGATTTCAGACTCATCCAGGGCTCATCCAGATTGAGGAAAGAGCATGTCTCCCTTAGAAGCAGATGTAGAGGTTTAAAAATCCCTTTTACAATACAAAATCAGCTGCCCTCCTTCATTAAAAAAAAAAAAATCATTTTTCAGTAAGAGCATCTATAGAACAGATATTCTTCAGATATATCAAAATGCTTCAACATTTGTCCACCTTCTGTTGCTTTTCAGAAAGCTGACACACAAGAGCACTGAGTGCTCAGGACACCCTTAGGTCCCCATCTCCTTTCAGGCCAAGCAAAACAGATGAGCAGCTTGGTCCATGGACCTTCACGTGTGGTGAAATTGTAAACTGCGAGAAAATTATGGTTGTCCTTTGGATTGTCACAAAACCTAGCAATCTACCCTTCCAGAGCTATCTTCTCAGGCAGTTTGCAGACCCAGGCGAGCGTTTTCACCATCATTCACACATAGCTCAGAGATGAAGAGCACGTATTTGAGAAGACTTCTCTGTGATCATAAAGACAATAAATGGACAGCAAATAGACAACATGCTGATGTACACATATGTGAGACATACTGGGTCCAAAGGATGTTCACATACTGGCCCATATAGCAGCCAGCACAGAAACAAAGAGCCACTATGCTGCAGCCAGTAGACTAGAAAACCCCAAAGGCAACCTGGTGGWACTGGCACTGGTGAAAGGTGTTTTACTGCTCAACAGCAAAACCAGTGACAATCCGCTGAAGAGCACCAGGGATTAGCATCTTGCTGTAATGTTCTGCAGAAAAACATGGTCACTCACACTTTGTGAGCCCTTATTTCTGACTGAACAGGAGCTTCTCCTCAGATGAAATGTTCCCCTGACGATCCAAGCACTGCTTAAGTCTCTGTATACAACCGTGGCCTATGCTCAATGTCCAATCAACAGCTATGAGTAACTGGAGACCAAAAGAATTACATTACCTATAGAAATCAAGTGCAGTGGTTTGATAATCTATGTCGTTACGTCATCCAATTAATTTAGAACTATTTCTTAATGACTGGACTTACAAACTGGTTTTGTTATAGCCTTTGAAGTAAAAGTAGGTCTCAATCTGCCTATTTTATTTTTATTTTTCCCTTTCCCTTAAATCAGCAAATCCGCTACATAGCCTCTTGCTGATTTTAAGAGGCATATGGTTCTTAATCCAGCGGTGTATGAATTATGGCAGTAAATGGCTTTGAAAGTGCCTCGAAAGCAAAAATATGGAAATTTCCCCCCCCAAGAGACCAGGACGAGCAGTCATTATTTTTGCGATTGCAGAGAACGCTGCCCAAGTGTTCCCAGCCAGCGTGTGGATAATTGTTTGTCTCTCTGCCTCTTTGAAGTATTTTTTTTTAACTGTAAAACCTCAGACACGCTCAAGGACAGCTTCCACAGCTTGGTCAAGAACACTAGCATATCTACATATTCACTAAGTCATAAATCTTCTATACTTTGGCTATGCAGATATGACACATGACCCTTATTTCTCCCTTGTGGTTGCACTCTGAGAGACAATAGAGGTCCACTAAAGCACACAGCTTCCCTCCTAGGTAATATTTCATATGTATCTCTTCACAACTAGCAACACATCAAGGTAACTGAGCTGCAGTCTGGGAGGGGAGTTTAACCATAATTGTCTTAAATTGTCTAATTTGGATAAAATGAGCAAGAAAATTCCCTCAGCTATTTGTTAGTATAATAATGTCATCTCTCTGTTTCTTGCCTTGTGGTATTCAGTTTTGTAAGGGGGAATGAACTCTACTCTGAATCCTTTGGATATTTGGTTCGATCTGTCTGTCAGACATTAATTAGTTTCATAGCAATCTCTCACTGCTGTCTTGTGGAAAGACAGCAAGACTGAAAAATAAGCCAGGATGACAAAGGGAGAGCCTGACTTGCTTCCGACCAAAGAAATCTGTCATTAAGGAAGGTTCAGAACTCACATCTGAAGCTCCTTCGCCTGCCTTACGGGAGTACAGATGACTGGATTAAAACATTAACACATTAGTATAGGGGAAGACACCTTTTCAAAGGATGGTGTCTTTGCCCATTTATTTCCATAAACATAAACAACTTTAGGAAAGGAGATTTTCAGAGCAGAGYCCTGGAACTCAACCATGCGACTCTTGCTAATGACAGTGGCTGTTAGACAGCCAAAACACCAAATGAGGTTTCCAAATTAACCTTATGATAATATTATGGAGGMCTCTGGAGCAGCTCCGTAGTTAAAGCCACATTAAAATTTTCACTTGGAGCATTGCTAATGTCCCAGGATTTCCTGCTCAAATTGCTCTGCGTCATCTCCCCGTTTTACACACTAAGGTCTAATTCTCCACTTCATAATAGCATTTTTAACACTAGTACAATGCATATTTTGCAACACCAGCCAAAAAAAAAAAAAAAAGGCTACACAGTGTAGAAAATCATGTTCCAGCTCTCAAGGAGACAAGGGAATTTGTTMACGTGTATTTAAATAATTAACTTTCATTCAAAAGGTAATTTTAACCTTTTCTGTTCAAAAATCTAGAGTATCTTGTTGTAGCTAATAGTGATAAAGAAACATATGCCTTAAATCATACATATGCATTTTTGGTGGCATTTTAAAGACAACCCMCTGGACTGTTTTTTGTCAGTATCAGTTATCAAGGCTGGGTCTCTGTTTCCTTCAGCCTCAGCAGGCCAAATCAAAGTTCAGTTAAGTTTAARGGAGAACTTTCTTTTTCCAGGAGTGTCCATCCTTCTCCTCGCTGCCACCTCTGAACTTCAGCACTCAGCAGCAGTGGAAAGTATCTCCCCACATATCCCTCYTTCCTGCAGCACATCAGAATCTCTTACCATACAGATACATAGAAAGCACAGTTTATCCAAGTCTATACCACCTTCCTGCCACTTTCTTCCTACATTGAGGCTTTCTCCATAAAGCCCTAAGCTCTCTTCTGCTCTACCCCCACCCAACAGTTCGTATCTGTCCCCACATGTCAACCAATGAATTATGCTTGTCCCAGTTTTTTCTCTAGGGCATCAGAGAATCCTTGTCTCCCAAAGGTATCACTGCCTCCATTGCCCCAGCACTTCAGTCCTAAGGACAGTCCATTTTCCACCCCTGGTCACATGCTGCTTGATCATTTCTTCGGTCACTTGGCAATGCATTCCTTCTTTATCTCATCATCCATAGTTTTCTGCACCTCTGTAAATGAAGCTACTTTTATTTAGATGGCTAAATACAAACACCAAGGTTTTGAAAGGTCAATTGATGCATTAATGTGTTCGCATGTAAAATATACATCAGGGTTACATGACATTGCTGGTAGACAGGACAGGGGAAGCCAACGGCTAGCCTGTTGGCATTAAGAGACATGGGAAGAAATCAAAAAAGCAGCTAATCAAATTCCAAATCTKTTGAAATTTAGGATGTTACTGGTGCCTGCCCACCAAGAAGGTAGAAATCAAAGTGATGCCAAGCTGAATTTTCCATTTGCCATCTTATCTTAGCACCTATTGCTAAAATCACAATCACAATAGGCAAAGCAACACACTTACCAGCAAATTGCTACATAAATCAGCTTTCTGTACCAGCAAATTATTTCTGATAAAAACACAGCTAATACAGCGTGCTGGTTTAGCTTTTTTCCCAGACCCCCGAAGTGAAGTACAAGACCCTGGCAAAGAGGAAAACCTTGACACTAACACGTCCATATTCACAAAGCATCACAGTGAAAATCTGGCTTCTTGTGCTCACAGATTCAGGACAAAAAGGATACTTTATCCCTAAGCAGATGAAAAATTAGATAAACTTTGGACAAAAGCAGCAAAATTTTTCAAGAGGAATGAGTTTATGTGGAAGATTGTCCTCATGCCTCACCAAAGAGATCTGAGATTCATACATACCCACATCAGTATATATACACACACACACACATAAGGCCTACAGGAGTCTGAGGTGCTCAGTAAGGGCTGCTTGCTCTCCTACAAATTATGGCATCTGATATAACACGACAGTGAATCCTCCAAGCCTTTTTGCTTAACTTTAACTGCAGAATGATGGTAAAATCATTAAATGCAAGACTTCCCTAAAATATAAAGAACATGCCAGATTTCTTTACTCACTTTTAGTAACTTATTCAGGCTCCAGCAATTTCGGTATTAGTTCCTCTGCCCTCTGATACAATACTAATGAGACATTTTAAGGGAGCTCGCAGCAATTCAGTCAGGCCAACAGCTTTGGGTACCTCCTGCGATCTGCACACACGCACATTGCAGCTTAGACAAGACAGCGATGGAGCAACCGGGAAGACCTTCCTTGCCAGCAGAAGGAGGGCGACTTTCCCTTCAAAGTATTTCAAATATTTGCCACCTTTAACTTAATGCAAGACAGGCTGGGGGGAGGACATGAGGTTTAGAATTTCTAGTTTCAGACAAGCCAAGGATGAAAAAAATCCCTTTGCCTGGACCGTTTTCAACGGTTTGACCTCAAATGAAGTTTAAATTTATACATGTGTATTTGAAAAGAAATGCAGAGGCAGCTGCAGGACAGCTACAATTTTAGAAGACAGTGCTCAGAGAGAGGTTCTCRAATGCATGCATCTCTGCCAGGGAGGTGTGCTGAGTACAGCGCTTGCACCTAAGCATCTCCTCAACTCAAACACATCAGATGAGGTTTCAGAGGGTTACTCTGGTCCTTCTCTGCGTGAAGTCTTCCCAAATCTCCAGCAAGGACTGTTTCACAGTGTGCGTAAAGGCACATTTGACTTCATCCAAACCACTTCACACATTTTTTTAATAAGCACTTGTGTCAAAACGTTTCAGTTGTCAGAATATTCACCTCTGAGCCTGAAYGTATAAGTACGAGCCCACACGTTAGGTTATTCATCAACATCCTGCCTGTAGCTTTGCCTACACGCTCCTGAAGCRCCCGTCACCATAATACACAGGTGCCACCTCAAATCCTTACCCCGTGTCAGTCTGCCAGCGCTGGCATGAGGCGGGACAGACGTGTGCTGTGCCTCGGGAAAGCGGGAAATACTTCTGTCCATCTTTGGTGAGTGCTCGGAAGGAAGCAGATGGAGCCATTTCAGGGGAAGCAGCCGATACAATCCAGTGCTCAGGGCTGTGTTGTCTCCCTCAGCAAAACAGGTCACAAATACCAAGCCAGGACAAAAGTCTTTCTGGTCACATGTTGGCAGAGACAAGTCTCTTGCTATCGAGGTCTTTGGGGGACGGCTAAGTATGACGGGAAAGCAGATGCATATAAGCAAAATATTTTCCTCTATATTGTAAGCAAACCCTAAGTAAGGAGCACTCCTTGCTTACAAAAAGGTCTATCCTCAAGTGCAGACAGCGCATAAAACAGGAAGAAATTAGCAGCTCATACAGCACCAGCATCATTTTGGTGGCCGAATGTAGTTGTAAAAAACAGGGTTTGCTTCCAGGTGCAGACAGACAATGGGTGTGAGGACATTGACTGTCCTACCAGAAATGCCAGGCATTTTTGGGGAAGTCTTTTCTTAATAGATTGCAAAATGAAGGTCCTCCTGACTGAAGCAGGGATCCGAGGATATTGAGTGCCCAGCAGGATCAGACCCAATGCATGTGTCTGAGCACAAGGAGTCCTCCACATTGTTAATAAAAGGTACTAGCGTGAAAAGGATGTGAAAGGCACCATGTTCMGACACGGAGTAACAGATTGAGAAAAAAAGACCAACAACCCTTTACGGTATATTGTGATGTTTTCTTTTGTATACCGTAGCAATGACTGTGTAGTACCGTCGCTGGAAAAAAACCAGCTCTGGGTAATTGTCAGGGAACTTCATTCTGAGTGCAGGCTCTACTGGAAATTAATTGCTTCAGTGCAATCTGAACCACATCATAAATGTCATGTAGAAGTTGCAGGGAGTGAGGAGGCAATGACAGCTCTATCCGCACTGTTTCATTTAAAGGTGGGTAAAACACACTGCGACAGAAGTGCTCTTCATCAATAATTTAGTCCGCGGTGTAAAGCCAAGCCTTGCCAAAGATGCCAGGGGAGCAGCTACCTCCCTGGTTTTAATGACACCAGCAGGGAGGGGTTGAGGGGCCAGCTCAAATCAACATTCATTGCACATCTGGGCATGTCGGCAGATGAAGATATCTAGGACTGAGCTGACAGGACAAAGGGTTGAAAAAAGAAGTGTAACCTAGAAAACCTTTACTTTGAATTCTTTGTATAAATTCAAGGGGGATGACAGTTCCTAAGGTCATCTTACATAATAAAACTTCAGTGATCTACATAAAGAATTTTAACTCTTTCCAACACATAATCAAAGAAGCGGCAAGTTAAGTTTATATTATTCACTTTATGAATGTAAAATGCAGMATCCTTAATTCTCTGAATAGGACTATTTTAATGAGCAGAACGTTAACATTTATATGCCTGACTTCATCGTAATAACCCTAATTATAGTACCACTGAAGCCCCACTGTAGTGGAGGGTCACTGGAGTTCCTATTACAACCCTCATCTTAGGGGAGTTTAATATCTTTGCCATTTCCCAGTGCATCTGTCTGCAGCTTGCCTTGCAGGTTAGCACTGGTTTATTCCCTGTTACAATTGTTGTCTTGCAGCATTGTAGTTTGCTTCTTGCATAGCGCCTGCTTCTTGCCAACAATAAGTGGTTTTACTGCTTTTATGACCGTTTCTACACAAAAACCCATCGATGCTCTCTAAAGGGATATGACATTCAGGTGCAAAGAGACTGATACATCATTGTACCCAAACTGTTGTATTCCCACCCTAGGAGGCTACAGAGGCTTGTGGTTTGCACGATGTTGAAACCATCCTGGTTTGCAGTTTCACTGTGATGCTGGCAGAGCTTCTAGACAGCAAGCACAGATAACCTAGGTTATATATTGGAAGTGTTCTTTTTGGCTGAGTCAGTGGTGACTCGCACAATAATTATGTGGTGGGATGTAACACGATGGACACGGAAAACAAATGGAGGCAGATGGCCTGGATCTGGTGATGCACTAGTAATAAAACACCAAAGTCCTCAGTTGGCATCTAMGTTTGTATGCTCACAGCCACATTTCGTGGAAATATTAGTGCTTTCCATGATCTTCAAAAGCCCTAAGTAATKGAGACCAGACCAGAGCTGTGCTCGCAACTGCAGCTTCATCCGTGACAACTTCACTGTTGGCTTCTGCAGGTTTCATTCCAGTGGGAGCAGGGCCACAAGCAAAAGGACTAGGGGAATATACTGGGTATACAATTACATCTGGCATTTTCCTTTCATCTCCTCCATAGCCATCAGAGGGTCTAAAGTGCAGGCCAGCAGAAGAGCTCTCTGAATGTATCGCAGAAAAGGTGCCACATTTATGGTCTGGAAAAAAAAAGCTAAATAGTAAAAGTAGATACACCATCCCCAGCCTAGGAGACCGTTTCCTAAGAGGGGAGCTCAGCAAGAGGAGGTCATCACATTTACATTTCTTGCCTGGGAAAGGAAAAACAACCTTATCCTTCCCACCCCATCTCTCAGAAAGGGAGACGCTTGTGTCTCCAGAGGAGGTTCATTAGGARACGCTGCTTGTGATGATGGGGCACRCTGARGTTAGCACTGGAAGCGGATGATGTTAGCATGACAAGGATGAAGGTCTTTTCTACCAAGTCTGTATTTTGCTTGCACCACAGCACCATCAGCACTGTCCCACRGCACGCTGCCAGACCGGGTCCATACTGTCACAGCAAGTTCTGTACCAAGTGTCACCAAGGTGAAGCCATCGCCCCCACGCTTTTTTCACCTGCTCCCCAACACAGGGATAACAGATGATGTTACAGGGGCGGCGATGCTTTGCAGCACTGCTGTTTATGCTGAGAGGGTAAAGGGAAAGAGGATAGCTCTCTGAAAGTCAGACCAGCAGTTTGGCTAACTCTCGAAAAGCTTTCAAAAATACTACTGCACGCTGTAAATGCTAGATTTACTAGAAAGGATATTTAAAAGCCTATCCCAGTGCTGTTTCTTGGCTCAGTACCTCACTTCTGGGAAGAAGCTGGGATTTTAAAGCAACAGAAATCTGAAGCTGCACTTCTTCCCCTGCTGAACTGCAGAAAACTGGGAGCCCTAATTATAATAAACTCAGATAATAAGAGCAGCCTGCGCTCCTAGTATACATGCAGAGAGAGTAAAATAAGGTTGTGCATGTGCAGTAGAAAAGAATAAGCATAAAGCCATATGCGGCAGACTTTTCTTCCAAGGCGCCAGGCTAAGCAGAGCAATTTTGCAAACACCAGAAACAGGAAAATGCCATCTCAGAAAAGCGAAGGAACGATTCAAGCCAGAAAACACCCGCTCTTAGGTGTGCTTTGGAGGACCAATTCCCTTCTGCCGTGCCCCACTGCAAATATTTATACCTGGTGCAAAGTGAGGAAACTGGGCYGTGCTGGCAGTGAGCAACCTGAGCAGGTATAAGCAGCAAATCCGCGACAGGCAAAGCAGCAGAGGTTCAGGACCTCTTAACTGCAGCAGTCAAGTGCATTAACTAGTTTAATTTCAAACGGCTATTGCCAGACTCCCAGCTGGCGCCGCCTGGCACAGCTCCATGGATTTCAGCAGAGCTGCTTCCACCGACGACATGCGCTGGGGATCCGGCCCGGTTTCCCGATTTGCCAGAGGGACGGCGCCTCTCAGGGCACCCTCCTGTCCCGTGCAAGTCGCCACACGGCAGGGGCCCAGGTCCCTGTGTGGTGGCAACGCCGCTCTCCGTCCCGGGCTCACTGCGGGGCTCGGCCGGAGGCGGCACCAGGACGCGGCTGGCGGCGCCGAACCGAGGAGGAGACGCCGGCTCTGMGGGCAGCAAAAACCCCTCAGCCTGAGTCACAAACTACGGCCTTGCAAAAAGACAATTTCCCCAAGAGTCCCCGCACTAAAATGATTTGCATTTCCCCAACGGTCTGCGCACGAAAATTGGTTGGAAAAGTAGATAARATAAGTCCAGAGGGCAAGGCAAAGCAGCAGGGCTGGCCTGGAGGGTTGGAAAGGCCGAGGTTTTCACCTGTGGGCCACACAAAATCACTTCATCTCTGCTGCATTTTCCCCAACCTGTGAAATGGGTCTTGGGAACATTTTCCTCGTGGGAGTCCTGCAGCACTCRGAGTGCACCTTCCATCTTTTTATTAATGCAGTTTTAATGGGACAAGTAATAGGAAACAAACCTAACAAAASAGATAATCCAGACAAAAAAAGTAACATTGTGAGCAAATAAAGCACAGAAAATAGCYATTTCATCCAGGGGAAAAAAAAGTCATTAATTTGATGAAGAAATAGATGTGAAATAGTAGAAATATAGTATCAATATTTCTAATAAAAAATAATTCTTCTCCCACACAMAAAAAAAAAGCCAAATATCCATCCTGCAGCCCAATAGACTCAATCTGCCATAAAGCCAAATACTTCCCAGAGAAGGAGATCGTTAGTTTGAACATTAATTTCCCTTCCCCTCTTCTTGTGTATCCATTAAGGGGAATAACAAGAAATGTTCATGGCCATAAGGTGTGTTTGATGGCGAGAAGTACAAGAAAATGTGCAATTAAAAGATGTAAATAATAAACTGTGTAACTTCTCAGCTGCCTTGACCACTATGGGAGGCTACAGAGACGCGTCCATTTTCTTCTCCCATGGTGAGTGAGTGACCTGCAGGGACACAAGCATGGAAAAAAAGTCGGGGGGAGAAGAGAAGAAATTAATGCCCCCATCTTTTCCCTGTTCCCTTAGATTTGCAAAACATGTTCCTTGAATGAGTTTGAAGCCCAGCATATAAAAAGCTGACTATTTATATATTTGATTCTTTAAAAGCAATTAGGAATACAAAGCAGATGGTACAGCATTGTAGATTTCCCTTTTCATATTGCTTAAACACTAGAGATCAATAAGTCTAATATAAACAGATGATTTCCATAGCAGGGTTTATAATTAGCTGGCACTGAATGTGTCCAAACTCTAAAATAATTAGCAGAAGCATGTGGCACACCATTAAAACCTTGTGGCTTGTCTGCATTTACATTTATAATTATTAAAGTTAATTATGATGCTTGTGGTGTGGTTCCAAGCTCCTTTACAACTTAGATTAAATATTTTTTCAGTCTTACTTTTTCCTTTCAGCCCACCAAATGCCAGCACTTTCAACAAACTTCATATCATCAAAAAGAAAAAATGGGGATTATTTTTACAGAAATGACCTGCATATTTTCCTACCTAACAGACAGTGATAGGTTCTGATCCAGGTTTTATTTTTTGTAACGGGACATCACGCAAGAACTGAGTAACCCACCATTTTGAAAACACTCTTCCTAATCAAGGATTGTAATTTTAAAGTTGTTCAAGAAAACTATTATACTGTCTGATCAGGTTTTAACAGAAATTCAAACAACGATTTCTGTGGAGCAGAACATCTCAATGACATTCAAGGTAAATCTTCCTTTTACATGCTCCGCTCCTATACTGCATATGAACAAATCACCAGGAAGAAGGCAGGACTGGGTTCAAAATATTATATATTGTGCAAGGACTTCTGAAGGTCTGATCTGAATTTACATGTCTCTTCTCACGGCCTCACCCATGGAAAGCAGCAATGTATCTGGTCATTTGTGAACATTATTTCTTTCTGTTCATTAAGACATTCTGTGACAAATCCAAAGAAGTTGCACTGTTTGCATAAGGTCTTTTTACAACTCTTCTTTTTTTTTTTTCTGGGAATTTTCTTTAGTGTAAGCAAAACAAAACTCAGCAGTGTCCTCTAAACGCTGTTAGGTCAAATAGGTTGGGTGCCGCACAGAACAGCGACCCTCTGGAAGAAGGATCTTTCTGGAGGAAAGGCCCCATGATTCAGGGACACCACATTGTCACCCAGCCACAAGCAGCACTTTACTGATAGGCAAGTACACGTAAATTTAATTTAATACTCTGCCTTCTGATGTAAATCATCTTATGGGAGCGGGGCTGCTGAATGCACCTGCAAAGAGGATAGCTACTCTCTCATTATGTATCAGTTTACCTAGATGAAATTCCCCATCAGTCTTTATTCTTCTAATCCACCAAACGTTTGATGAACTTCAGCTGCTCAAATGACTGATTATACTGCAGGCCTCCCTGCTAGAGTGGGGGTTAGGGAATGTACTCCTTGACATGGCTCTGAACTTGCCTGGCCAGGACTTCTGTCCTTCCAGTCAGCTTTGCCCTGAAAACTGCAGCAAAAAAATAACAAAATAATTAAAAAAGCAGTTTCTCCACTTCATTCTCATCTTTAAGAAGCATGATAAGCACAAAGATATGCATTTTGCTGCAGAAAATGCCACAAGCACCAAAATCCAGCAGTGGGAATCACGCTTCCGTGGCATTCCCAAAGCAAACAAAATCTAGTCTTTTGCATAAAGTCATATTGTTGCAATCAGCTGCTGGAGATACTTGATACATCTGGATACCTGAGAACAGGGAAAGTCTTTGCACCTTGGAAGWAAATGTTCAGTTGTGTTTCTTATGAAAAAAAAAGAAAAAAAAATGAAAAAAAAAAATGAAGCCAACTAGGACTAGGATARCTTTTAAGGAAACAGAGCCTTCTGCCTCCAGCTGCTGAATATTTCATGTGCTCAAGCACTGCCATTTCTGAAATCATGAGGAATACCTGCTTTCTACCACAGAGAAGCCTCCCCCGTCTCTTTATGCATTTCTGTGCTTTATATAACGTGTCCATCATGAACTTCTTGGCCCTCGATCTTGTTTCCCCTGGCTCAGGCCAGAGCTGGAGATGTCTGGAATGTGACAAGGCMGTATTAGCCTGCCAACTAGATTCTGTTAGCAAATTTATTTTCTTCTCCTAGACTGATGATAAAAATGTCATGGTGTGATGCTTTAGCAGGCCCAAGAGCTGCCCACCTACAGCTGCAGGGCTTGGAGGGAACTCGCAGCCAAGAACGCCATAAGGAGAGCAGACAGCAACTCCACCAACTTTGCTCCTTCTGCATTGCTTATTCTCCTGCTAAATGATGCAATGTGACCCCCTCAGGGATTCCAAGTCTGATCATGTTTTTCTCACTATTTTTTTCTTTCCGACTTCCTCCTTCTCCTTGACTAAAGCAGCCCAAACTGCTGAATTTTTCATGAAAGAGATAATATCATTGTACATAAGATAATGGCATTCAAATACATCCATCTGCTTGTTAGCTCTGACTACATCGATTGTGCTTCTTCTGAAAGAATATTTACCAAAAAAGGAAGGAGAGGGGAGAGAAGAAGKTTCTCTCTTTTGTGGTATAAAATATGCACATTTTCATAAGTGAAATACAGAATTCCCTTTACATCCTCTAGATAAGAGAACAAAATCAACTGAGAAATTAAGAAAAGCCCTTGAGGTCTTGCCAGGACAAAAGTATTTCCTTCTTGTAATATTGCAATGAAAATCTAGACAGGTTTTACAATAAAGCAGTGGAGGTTTTTGTGTGTTTTGTTTTTTTTTTTTTTCCCTCCTCTCTCAACAAACAGTATCTTGTTTTGGAGATCAAATACTGCTTGCCAATGATTGGACTTTTTACCAGGCTAAAAGTTTCCAAACATGGATTGCTCCAAAGATATCCAATCTATCTCGCTTTCCAAAGAAACTGCCCAATCTGAAGGAATTCAGTTTATCATATTATTTGTTTTCTGTTRTACTGACAACACAGAGGAAGACCATAAAACATGTGATATTCAATTACTGAAAATCCAGTGAAAAATTACTCTCAGAAGTAGGGCAAGTGAATATATTTGCAGAATTTCAGATGCGTTAGATAAAAGCGGATAGCAAGATAAAAACTGCCTATCAATTTTACACGCACCGAACTGCTCTCACTTCAGTTCCTRTAGACTGTGCTCAACAACCCCCATTTTTTGAAGTTTCCTCTCGGCTACCAGCATATCCTAATTGGCTTGTTTACATTTATTGCAGACACGTCCTCCAATTGGAGTCGTGCTCGTGTTCTTCCCTTGACCCGCTTAGCACAGCGGCCGCTCTGGAGCACTTGCCATCTTAGACTCTCACTTGAACAGCCTCTCACCTCACCCTCTGAGCCCATCTCCTAGGCCAGAACTTCCTTTTCTGTTGGTCACTAAGGGAGAGATGCCTCAACTATGACGCTCCTCAGCTATGATTCTCCTTCTTTTAAAATCAAATTGAATATAGCAGCATTTAAAGAGGTTGGGCTTGGCTCGCAGATGTTCRACAAGGGCAGAATTATTCTTTCAACAAGTCTGTAGTTGTGAATTCTTTTTCAGCTCCATTGACCAACACACCTCTATACTACAGTGCCCTGCGTTAATAGCTGATACCTAGTTTCCCAGATGATGACATCTGTGTAGGAACTGGGGAGGGATTTTTTCTGGGCAAAAGCCTCTCCTCTTCTCTGACTTTTGATCTGCTGCCTATTGTAATTTTACTATGCAACATATTCTGTGGGAGCTTTACGTGCTAAATACAGAGGACATGTCCAGTCCAGTAAAATRATGTTTCTATAATGATTGCTCCGATACTGCTTGTGCAATCTCTTTGCAAGATCTTGTTATTTGTGATTATTATCCTACAACTTGATATGCATAATAGCTYGAAGGTGCTGTTGATGGAATTTTTCCAGCTCTTTGATGTGCCAGCAATGACTTGTCCATGCTTCACAGCCRCGGACTAATGTGGAAATTACTACAGCAAAATAAACACTAACTTTGGTATTCTGTGGGATACCACGCAGGTGTCGATTTGTGGTGCAATCTCACATGCAAAACATGCTTGKTTTTTTCTTTAATGCAGCATATGATTTCTTAGACAGCTGATAAACTCTTTAAAAAAGTAAATGAAATCTATTACCCACCCTAGTACATTATTCTCATGATGCATCTTATATGCTTTTGCAGCTATGGACTAGTGCATAACCTTGTTTTTCTTCCGACTGACGATAAATCTGCAGACTTTAGCTGCCACAGCAAATTCGTTGGTCATGAACTAGAGGTCTTCTATAGTGTGTGCAACGAAAGCACAACCACCTGCACAAAGAAGTTCACATATAACCTTCTCCTTCAGCGTTGTGGAGGCCTTCAATCTGCTCAGGTTAAAGAGCTTGCCAGATGTTCAAAATTTAATAAATATTCCTGGCATCATGTCTCTAGTGGCATCATCAATCATTACTACAAAGAACAGTCCAAAGAACAATCTGTGCCAAAATATACCTTTGCTTGACTCCTTTTGCTATTACAAATGGATCCAGCAGAGTGCCAGCCCCAGCCTCTATCCAGCCCACTATTGCGCAGATGACAGATAATTTCACAAACTTTTCTGGACATCCAGGAGTTCGGATATACTGCCAACAGTTTCGCAGAGACAGAAGTCTAATAGCATCAAAAGCATTGGTAAGGTCAATGAAGACTTGCTATATTGGCRTGCTAATGTTACCTCCTTGAATTCACTCAGAAAACGTGCATCACTTTAATATCTGCATCACTTTGACTCTCTTCGGTTAGCAATTTGTCCTTTTCCTGAAATTAGGATTACCATAGGAACGACTTTATTGGGCTATCAGACTGGGGGAAGATTAACGTGTCTTTGAAATTCCTAACCTAAGGGCTCTGTTTAGGCACAAAATATAGGCATGCAAAGATAAGGACAGGCATCTATCCCCAGTGGTTCCTGGTATCCTCGTTAGGGTTCCTGAATTCTTACATTCCAATTCTAAATACTATTTCTCTATGCTCCTCCCTAAATTGATTTACAGTGACATTTACTATATTATAAAAAGATTGGATAAAACTGTAAGGATTTTAGAAAAGCACATCTGAATGCAGTGTTCTTGCTCACTACTAAGGTGCATTTTCTTTTTTCAGAGAATTTAGGATACTTAGTTTCTAGGCATACAAGGGAGTGGCTGTTAACACGGTCTTACAAAATCTGACATCTTAATTCTCTATACTTTTTTCCTCCTCAATTGGATACTCTCCC
The DNA here is from genome assembly GCA_003342815.1 of Eudromia elegans. Lineage (NCBI taxonomy): Eukaryota > Metazoa > Chordata > Aves > Tinamiformes > Tinamidae > Eudromia > Eudromia elegans. The sequence goes on along the minus strand of PTEX01000279.1, from coordinate 433,193 downwards.
TCCCATTGAGATCATTATACGGACTACTTTTAGTTTCCTAAGTAATTTTGCCTTTGCTTTTGGTGCAAGCATGTAACTGAAACATAACAATAATTAAGTTTAACAAATACAAGAAAAGAAAGGAAATGGTGTCATATCATTTCATTGCAAAGAATATCTAATAGAAGTATCAGTTTAGTGGAAGCACAGGTTAAAAGAGCACTTTCACCGGCTCAGGAGTTGACACGTTTCTTCATCTGTAGTGAGATGTCTATTGTCAGCTTCAGTCAAGAATTGTTTAAATAGCAGTAAAGCAAACTCAGTTACTTATGGGCTGCACTGCTTTTGCCTAACAAGTTTGCACTGCATTAGTCATTGTCCATTAAAATTAAAGTTAACCCTGTAGTTGCACGGCCAGGACAGAAGCGCTCACTTCCAAGCACGTTTTCCCATGAACAAATTGGTTCTCACCCCACTGCCACTTTGTGTTCTTTACAGTTCTCTCCTAATGTGTTATGGTTATTCCCTTCTTGTTTATGTCAGAAGGTTAAGTTACATCACTTTAATTTGTTCAAGAGCCCACTCATTCCACAAAAGGTAAAATTCCTATTTATTCATTACTGCCTGTAGAGAGAGACAAATAGTCTACACAGATAAAAAMTTTGCAAAAGCTCTGTTTTCCCGGTTGGTAATGGTGTGCTCCCTACACAGCTGCAGGACCTTGCTGCCAGGATGAGGTGAGCTCGCCAGCTTGCTAACACCTTCGTTGAAAAACAGACAACTTTGCTGATCAAGGGTTAACTTGTGCCCAGAAGATCTTGCCCAGGGAGGCTGTGTACCTTCGTGTGTGCAGGGGTTAGCATACAAAATAACCTGCAGCATGGAGTTGGGAAGGTACACAGTGTAAAAACAGGGCCCCTTTACAGGGGTTGCCTTGCACCCCATGGGATACAAATATTTGGCAAATCCTTACATTCCTGCAAGCGCAAGCCCTCGCTCGTCACTGTCACTCAYGCAGAGCAGGATGCTGACTGCCAGCAGCTTCTCCCATGCGTGCCCATGGAACCACAGACTCCAGAGATGGGAGAGCCCAAGGACTGCCCGTGCAACCTCTTCTACAATCTGACTCGGTGAATTTTGTACAAAAAATCCAAGCTGTATCATAGTGTGGRGCTTAGCTAGAGCATAGCTTTCAGGAAGGCATTCAGCATTGATTTAAGACTTAAGGGGTGGAGAAGGTTTCACATCTCTGGGGCAATGTATTCCAGCTTTAATCATTCTCAGCGTTAAGATAAAGATCAGTCTGACCCCACGTAATACTGCCAATTTGAGCACAGCAAACTTTAGCCAGTTTTAACCTGTGCTGATGGATCTTGCCACATTTGTCCAGTCTCTTATGACTTCACAAGATAGATCTCTGCACACCAGTGTTTGAGAGTCTGCAAGCCTTGATGTCATGTCCATTCAGAAATAAAGGCCCATTAAGCTGATACTTCTCTTGCATATTCTTTGTATTGAATCTATATAAACTATATAATGAATATAATATGAATATATGAATCTATATAATAACTCCGTTCTCGTCTTGTTTATTAAACATATTGTTGAGTTTGTTACAAAAGTAACAAAAGTAGARGCAAGATTTCTAAGGAAGCCAAGGGGACATAAGGGAGAGCTCTGGTTCACACGCAGTGRGCTGAGTTAGCACTGTACCCGCCACAGGCCCATTGCTCAAGACACAGACTCGTTAGAACACAGCACTGAAGAACATATTCCAGGAAGCAGTCTCACGTTTACACAGGAATAGACCAGAGCCAGAATTACAGATTTGATGTCCAACATTAGAAACTTATGTCCGTTTCTRCATAATTCTAAGGTTATAAGGTAGATGACTGAAAACAAAGGCTCTTGAACTATCAAACATCAATTCATTGCAATATTTCTACTACRTTCTCTTCACGCTCCATAATCACCTTCCAAAGACAGAAACATTAACCCACAAAGTTACTCCAGAGGACAAGCTAAGGTGGCAAGTCCCACACTTCCTGCCCTGCCTTGTGTTTGTGCACCTCTGCTCACGGTCTAACGTTGTGCCCAGAGCTCCCACTTTTGTGTTGTCCCTCCCTCCAACAACACCCTGCAGAGCACAGGTCTCAGCTGCTCCCCAGTCTCAAATCCCATACGGAGGGATGTGTCCATACAGAGGCATTTCCCTTTGGGAAATAACTTCTCCCTTCCCATAGCTCAGCCTTGCTTGTTCTCCCCTCTTGGAAATGAGGGTTTTGCCACCCAACCCTCAAGGAGAAGGGACAGGAGGAGGGAAAGGGAAGCTCAACACTTCCCTTACAAGGGCCCCAGGCTTTGCTCAGGTGCCTGCCACCTGCTCGCTTCTCCTCCATCCTTGCTGGGCAAAATAAATATTACCCTTTCCACATAGCCTGGGAGGGAAGAACTTSGGGAGGAGAAGGTAGAGAGAGGGAGAGAAGATAGAAAGGACAAAGACGAACATTACTCATCACTTTAARGAGGGTGGCGTTCTGCCTCATGTGAGGGAACTTTGGTGAGCAGAACAGTATAAAATTACAGAGGTTATTACGTTAGCAGCCTCCTTGCTGTGCGCTCTGCTCTTCTGCAGAACCGCTCACACCCACTGCGCTTGGCCAAATAACGTCAAATAAAAATTCTGCACAGCAATGAAGTTTGGCGTSATATGAAAATGCCTCAGAAGTGGCCAGCTATTAACACCTCACTATCCCCGGGATCAGAATCCCAGCATCTGTCCAAGTTGCTGGTAAGGTAGTGCAACCAGAGGAAAATATGTTTTTGCCTCTAAGGTAAAACTGAAACATATTTGGAATCTTCAGCTGCCAAAGGGTAGGAAAGAAAGAGTCCAGGCTCACAGTCTGGAAGAATAAATGGCCAAGCTACGACATGAGGAGAAATGCTACAGGCCCATGTTTGTTAGGACAGACGTGAAACCCATTTTGCAAGAGCCGCTATCCTTAGCGATAATAAAACTATCTAACACAAGAAACGTAAGAGTTACCAATGCCAGGTCAGAAAGTAACTGCTTTATGGGTGGCCGTATATTATTTTTAGGACATGGTTACCACCAGCGAGTGCCCTAAATTATGTCCCTGTGGCACGTGCAGGCAGACAAGTGGAATGAGCAATAAGTGCCCAGTGCTGCAGGCAAGGTTTATGGGGCCAACAGCAGCTTAACGTTTGGGCTCATGTCTTCAACATGCTGATTTTCCACTTCTTCCTCCAACTGCAAGGATCAAAAGAGCTCAAATTTAAACTACCAGGTATTGAACCTTCACAGAGGCCTGCTCATGATCAATCCTGCAGGTAAAACATGTCCACAAAAGCTCTTGGTACACGGGGTAACGGGCAGATAGAAGGAAACGGCGAGCTGCTTGCAGACACCCTGTGAAGGAAACTGAGCGCTCGCTTCCACTTCATCGGGTCACTTTCATGGCTGGGGGCCAGTCGGCCTTGCCAAAGCCCTTTGATCACCCTCAACACTGGGATCCCTCTTTTGGGAGGCTAAATKAATGCGGGTGCGTCCAGATAGCCGCAGGCGAGTAGGTGCCAAGTGCTTTGCTGGAGGAGCCGATGTGAAGTGTGGAGCGGGGCTTCTTCTACGGATTCTATTTTATTCCATTAGGCAGTGTGGACTTCCTTGTTTACATGATAGATTTCTAAACTGTCATCTTTTTTAATCCTCTTGCAGTTTAATACATTATACTATGTAGTGTCATTTTTCTTTTCTGTTTCTAGATACTGAAGTCATTTCATAAAAGCTGGTCTTAAGTCAGCTGTTGCCTAAGCAATCACACGTGCAGGTCAAAGTGTAAAGGCTGATCCCACAGCCCAAAAATTCAATTCCATTTGAAACCAAAGAGAAAGAAATGCAGATCCAAACCTGCAACTTTCCTTTAAAAAACGGCAGATTCTCCAGTGCATCAAAACTAGCCTGTACATAACATAAGCCTCAGTCTTGCCACAAGACACCATCCAATYTCAGCAGTTATAGACAGGCAGTCACAGTCTTCAGGTGGAAGTCACTGGACCCAGTGGGCTTCAGCGAACTACTGATTCAAGTAAAACCAGATTTCAGCAAGTGAAATTCTTATGTTTACTCACTGCAATCTCCATAGCCTCAAAATGGATTGCAAAGAAAAAAAAAAAGTAACACAGCAAAGGAAACTAAAGAATTCCTTTTTTTCAGAATATTAGCAAAAGCCAACTTGGAAAATTCTAGGGTCAGCCCTGCAGATTTTGCCCTAACTGTGCTCTTTTTAGACAGGGCTCTGTTAAGGATGCAAGTTGCCTTGCACTGCCCGTAGGGATGGTGTCCTGTGGTGCTGAAGGAAGGGCGTGCAGTGTTACCAGCAGAAAACTTGTAGAGGTAAAGTTACTTTTTTCCATGCTTTCCTTGAACAATGATATGCAAGCAGAAAGTGAAGCAGTAATAAAAATTAGAGTGAATATTTTAGTCAGAACTGGGAACTCATTTATCCCAAACGGGGAAGAGGTTTCATCTTTGTTCAGATAATATCTGAAATGCTCTTTTTTTAAGCTCAGAAATCGGATCAAATGAACCACAACTACTATGCGTCTGCTGGTGGTGAAGAGCGGCAACCTCTAACTAASGGGATTGCTGAGTTCATACAAATGATGTGAGGACTTCAAGTGCTTCTTTCTCAGGAGCCATAGAGACATTCCTTGCTTTTTTTTAATTTTACCTTACTGGATTTGCTGTTTTCCCTTCCTTACACTGGCCCTAATCAATGCTGCAGGTCAGGTTGAAAGAATGGACAGACCTAGAGCCACATACATTTAAACCACTTTGATGCAAATATCGATCCAAAGAGCATAGGCACGTGGAGGTGCCGCTGTTTTTAATGGACAAGCCTCCCCCTACTCCCCTTCCAGGTTTTCACTCCATGAGATAAAGCAGAACTGTCTGCCCAAGAGCAGGAACGAACAGAGGAATTAGCAGCTCCAAAGACAGACTGGCCTGAACGTCAAACTCTCCTGATTCCAGAGCACAAGATGCTGCCCGCGTGAAATGTGAGCGCGTTTCATGGCCCTGGTTTCCTGAACGTTCCCATATTTTCACGCACATTCCTCGCAGGGGTGCTGACTGCAGCGAGCTCCACGTGTGGCGGTGGGAGAGGAGCAGCGCTCCATGTCAGCCCACACCATGTCCACCGGGGGCTCCATGCTTAATTCCCATGTACACAAGACTATCAAAGCGCTTTATTAGAAAGCCACTGTCCACAGCTTATATTTAGAAACAGCAAGCRAGTCCAAGCTGCAATCCAAAGACAAGATCAAGGGAAGGAAGGAATTCTAAGGACCGCTTTGAAATTCAACACTAAAAAGATCTGACATCCTTCTATCTGTAGGCATTTTTAGGCTGGACTGAAAATAAAAAGAAAACCTGTTTGTACAGAGAAAGCTTGCCTGGCCCTATGCCAAGACAGGAAGTCTATCAAAGCTGGGCAGTGTTTGAAAGCAACGGAATACTAGAACCAAAAAAAGAAGAGGGGTGTGTGGGGGTGAGAGAAACTAGAGTGAAGAGAGTTCCTTCGGCGTGGACCTCCGTGCCGCTCTGCAGACGGCCTCGTGCCTCGCGCGCACGCGCTGCTGCGGAGAGCCGCGCTGCTGCGGAGAGCCGCGCCGCTGCCGCGCTCCCCACGCCGAGCGACGTGCCCTCCCCGTGCGTGCCCTGCCGGGGGCTGCCGTGGCGCGGGGCGGCCCCTGCGCCGCGCAGCCCCCACCACACGCGCAGCAGCGCTCGCCGCTCACGAGCAGGGCCGCGCGGGCGCCCACGGCCGCACGCGCCTCCGGGCGCGGGGATGCGGCTGCACGCGACGGCACCCGATTGCCGCGAGAYAGAGCCCGCCCGGCTGCCCAGCAGCACATGTAAAATAGTCGCTGCAGAGATTTATCAGAGTCGTAGGGCCTGGAGATAACTCCAGCAGGTCAAAGGCGGCTTTGTTTTGTGGTGGAGAGCCGTCCGCTGGACCCATTCACAACACGGACGCACAACTGCAGCAACACAAACGTTGTCTTCCAGCCTTTGACCTTGCAAAAGCATTCATATTTAGCAGACATTGCCTGCTTTTTAACTTCTTTTTTATTTTTTAAAATAAGGGATTTCTGGCTGTAATATATTCAGGTACAAATGGCGCTGTCATCGYGAGCCACAAGTTAGAAAGTTATTACTTTTAATATGCCACTACCTTAGGCCTCTACTGTTATGTAAAAGAAAAATAACCTTGCGTGACAGTTTAACRTTGATCGATGTGCCTGCCAAATGCAAAGAGATAAATAAGCAGGTGATGAATAAACAGCACTTCAAGTAAAGACATTACGCCGCATGCATAAAACGACGCCAGGCACCTAGGAGCCGTGGGTGGCCGAAGGTTAGCCATTTCATGCCCACTCGGTAAAGCAGACTTAATCGCTTCCAATATTTTCTGTTAAAAAGCACGCTTAATGAGCCAATTTCACAAGCCCAGAGAAACTGATTATTATCTCCGAGTTCCAACTGAGTTGGTTGTTTTCCAAGAGCCGGTTTTTTCCTTGACGGGATAAAAACCTTTTAGAAAAAAAAAAAAAAGGAAAAAAGGGGGAAAAAAAGGAAAGAAAGAGGCGCTCGGAGGGCGGCGCGGGTGGCAGCAGATGGCAGTGTTGCTCTGTGGCCGGGGATGCCGCTTGGCAGGCGGCACCAGCGCTGCCTTCGTGATGCTCTCACGAGGAGAAGGGTCCCCTCCATCCTCGCTCGCAGGACAACTCTGGATGAGGCACCTTGGGGCAGCTGGGAACCCCTCGCGGGGCAGATTCAGGGCCTGATTCCCTAGGGCATTCTGGGCTGGGATGAGGCGGCCAGGCCGGAGCAGCTCCATCCGTGCCCTGGGATGCGACCCTGCGGCCACCCTCCAGCTGCAGTGCCAGAGCTGCAAAGCAGCCCATGGCAAAGMGAAAAGATAAAAAACCAGCAGCCCCCCAGACCGGGCTTGCTGTCACCGGCAGCAGTTAGTCAATCACCACTTAGGAAAGAAGCCCCAGTAACTAGACCTCGGCGTGTAATTAACTCATCTATCAAAAAAAAGAAAAAAAAGAAAAAAAACCCACAGTGAACTGTTGTTGGGTTCTAAATGAGAAGCCAAGTTAATTATTTTTTATGAATATTCATAGGAAACTTGTACAATTTCCAAACTAGGCCTTCAATTACTAATCAGTTAACTAAATAACTGGTGCGTCTACTTCTGAGGAAAAGATGATTTTTAAAGGAAACAGGGAGAAAGATAGAAATAATAAAAAAGCAACACAACACTCTGGAAACAGGGATGAAACCAGGCACCRGTTGCCACATCCGTTCATATAACAGTTTTCCAGCTCCTGGCCGAGCCCGCAGAGCAGGAGCGTGTCTGGACCTCCACAGGATCATTCGGCATCTCTGAGAAATCATTCCCAGGTGCCGGGCATGGGGAAACATTGCAGAAACTGGCAGAATTTCGGGGGATACAAGAAGCAAACCTACATTACATAGCTACAAATGCAAAACATCGCAGAAATAGAAATGCACATGAAATAGCACAGGAGCCCTTACCAACGTTCACCAGCATTTGTGTCCAGGGAGAACACGGGCCCGACACACATGACTCAAAAAAAGACTTCTTGTCCTGTCCATGGGCTTCTCCTTGCTAAAAATCTGATATTTTACAGGTAATATCTCTTTTCCTACTTTAGTGAATGTCTTTACAGACAAAGCCTGAATGAAAAGCTAAAGTAAAAGCCGAACGTGAAGCTGCGAGGAGCGTGGGAGTCAAGAAAACTTCAGCAGAAAATTAAAGCAGCAGTGGAGCACCATTTCCTACCTCCTGCCACAGCATTCCCACACAAGGAGGGCAGAGGGGAACTCTGTGGGCCCTCATCATTTAATTATAAATGTGGCAAGAAATTTCCAATTCTAGAAATTTTTCAATTCTAGGTCTCCATAAAAATATAATCCACAAAGGCTTTAGAAAACAACTTTTTTTTTTTTTTTTTCCTAGATGGAGGCAGTTATGCTTGAACTTCTCTCAAAAGCTCAGCTATGTAAAAGCTGGAGGTGCCACCGTACGCTCAGGAACAAACATTGCTGTCGCGTGCACCAGCCGAGATGGCAAAGAACTGCCGCAGCCACTGGAATTACGTCAGATTTATCCCAACACAACCAAGCCCTGACGTATGGATACACGAACCAAAGGGAAGAATGGTTGCTGTCTTTGTCACTGCTAGGGAAATGATAGGGGAAATGTTTTAAAATGTTAACCAGAAAACATTAAAAGGATGCAAGACCACCTTGACTAATTCAGAGACCAGGGTATGCACAGGCATTTCTATCCTTCTTTTGTCCAGTTCTTCATTTTCTCTCTCTGACTTTTGCAGTGACAAAATGGGTCAAAATATTCCTGTAAATATAATATACTGCAGACTTACTCATTCAGGCTCATTATAACTTTGGAAGATGCTTAGGTGTCTAATATCTCCTAAAATCAATTACTCTATTGGTAGTTAAGTGCATAAGCACCTTGGAGGATTAGAAAATAGGCACAATCTGCTAAATAAAATATGCTAAGAGAATATTCATGTGGTCTACATGTATTTTCCCAATTTAAATCAGATTGTGATTGCTTTCTGACCTATGCAAGAGATAGATTTGATGAAATAAGACTGGTAAAACTCGGTTTAGGACAAAGGTTGCTTTGATAATCATAATTACATTTCTACTATATCTATTTTCTTAAGTGTTAGTAGATTTATTAGACTTTTCCTGTATAACCTATGGCTGATTTGCAGCTTCCTTGGTAATTTCTTAGTAGGCAGTGGCAATTTCTTATATCTTCAGTAAGGTCTTGAATGTACATTTTTTATATTAATGATCTCACCAGGAGAAAAAGTGTACTGTGAATGCATGATGGCCATATGGAAAAGACAATGAAGTTTAGTAATTAAAACTGAAAAGGGAAAGAACTATGCAGTAATTAGAACACTGATTAATCAGCTGATAATTTTATCTTGATTAATGCTGCTGATTTTCCTCTTCTTATTGACCTAGGAAAGGTAGGTTTAGACCAATTAAATATAAATTATTCCCTTTTTTCACATTCTAGGCAGATTCCAGTGTTCTAAGTCTTCCTATATTTAAGATGTAGCACTGAATTGCTCTTACTAAATTGGGCAGCTCAACAAAAGGTAAAATGAGGTTTATGTTCCAAACATGCTGATGCTTTTATCTTAGGCAGAATTGGACACAATCAGTTATTTCACTATTATCTGGGGAATATTAAAATTAGATTAAATTGCAGTAAAAAAAAAAAGAAAAAAAAAGAAAAAAAAAGAAAAAAAGACCTTGGCTGCTTTAAAGCCATAACAGTAGGAAAACTAAAGGATTCATTCATTTTATTAGACCCAAGATATGGATGCATAATGTAGTCCTGCAACTTAAAGAAAAGGTTCTATATTAATGTCCTGATTTCTCTTCACGTGCAGAACTTTATTATTCAGGGGGGAGAAGTGTTGCCAGTACCAATCTCACTCCAGTGTCTGTTCACAGACCATAAACAATAATATCTATTCTTGCTTTCCACTACACAGTTAAGGGATTAAAGCTCCTGAAAACCAGTCCTGCAACAGTGGAAGGGAGTTTATGTATAGCCTCAGTGCATTACATTCATATGCGAATAGAGAGTTCCGAGGCAGCGGCAGTAAGGTTTTACAATCACAGAAGCCATCTTCTCGCGACAGAAGAACACAGATGCCATCGATGTTGGAGTTCCTACACGGTCTCTGAGATAAAAATTGCCTAAGCACAGAAAAGCTCACAAGTAAAACGCATGTATCTCCATTCTGGAAATTCAAAGGGAAACACGGAAACACCACTTGCAAGATGCCCACACTGAACTTCTCTGCTACTAGGAAAACACTGGGATCCACATGAAACAGAGCCCTGAAAAGTCCTTTATAGATCATCTTCAATAGTATTGTGCTCAGCAACTCTCTGAATGCCAACTTACTTTTGCAAACTCAGGAAGGGCTTCAAGATAAGCAAAAACGTGAAAGGCAGAGTTACAAACTGTATCACCTGCACATTGCTCCTGGCTGCATTTTCCTTGCTGGATTTTCAGGTGGCAGAGTACAAAAACAACCAGCGCCTGATGCCGAAAGGGCTGCAGTTTAGCCCACACTTCAGAAAGCAAGGGGAATTCCACAGACGCCAAGTTAAGGATTCAACTGACAAAAGACTCCTCTACTCCTCTTAAATCTGTCATTGGAAATACTCACTTCAATCCAGGCTGTCCCAAGTAACAAAAGAGCGGGTAGAATGGTTAATTGTGAATAAATTATGCAATGGATTAATACTTTTTTTTCTTTTCTTGCATTTCTCATAAAGCAAACCTGGTTTCCACTGTTAGTGAGATGAGGGGGCTAGCTTGGCTAGTAGTATTGGCCGGTGGTAAAAATCACTCTGCGTTGTTTGCCCTCTTGGATGGATCTACTCAGCAGGTCGTAAACAGTGGTGAATAGAAATAAAGACTAGCAACAGAAAAGAAATTGTTTCAATATAAATAACTTGTTAGCATGCATACGTCAGTGTGCACAAGAGAAATACATCCTTCTCAAGCAGAAGTAGCCAAACAGACCATGAAGAAAACAAAGCAATCTATGCATCAAGATATGCATCAACCATGCATCAAGAGGCATCTTGTTCTACAACTATATATACTATTTATACAGATAAACAAAAAGCTTTCCTTATGTGAAACTGAATACAAAAATCTTTCAAAGATCAGATTTTTATAGTTGAAAATTAAACAACGAGGTACGTATGAACAAAAGCTTGGTATGAATATCCACAGCTAAATGAATAAAACTAACTGTTCATTAATTCCATTCCTCAGCTATCACAGTGTATGCTAGCTGCATTCAACTGCTTTGCTTTGGTTAGGAGGCCTTTGAAGGAAGATGATGTGCAATGCCAAACATACATTTGGTGCTTGTTTAGAAAGAGGCAGAAACTAATGCTTTCAAATCAAGGTACCTCAGCTACATCCCATCATTGAGATTTTACATGCATGGTGTCACTTAGAAATGCTAACCATCCACCACTTCTTGGGAGCCTCAAAGATTAGTATTTTTAAAAACATACCACTACATCTAAGCATGGATTTTTTTCAGCTCAATTTTAGACATCACAGTTTGAAATGGAGCTGAAGTGTATTTAACTAGCTGGAAGCCCATTTAATCACATTTGGAACATGATGTTCAACCACAGAAGTTCCAAAACAAAAGGAAGCCAAGAATCTGAAAAGCAGAGAATATGAAGCATTTCCAACTGCAGTCATACAACTGATGTCCAGCGACAGTTTTTATGAGAAAACTACTAGGTCTAGAGACCCAGATGAGGAAATTGGTTAAAAGTAAGGAAGAATATATCAAAAGTAAACCCCGCATCACTGTTCCTTATAATCCCATTTGTGCATTTACTATACAATGGGGTAGAAGAAACAATAAGCTAAATCCTTCACATTTCCTCACTTGTTGGTAATTTTTCATATGTGACTGAAAGCAGAATATAATTACATATAATTATCTGTAACCTGCTGCTATAAACAATATGTGAAAGATTCTAAGGAATACTAGTAATATCACAAATTGCCAAAATTCATGAGGAAAAATGGAAAAGTAGAACAATGGAGCCATTTCTAATAGTTTGAAAGAAAATGCAGAGCATTGTATGCAATGAACTGGTTCTTTATACCCATTTCAAAACATATTTTCAACAAAACAGCTAAATACCGTACAATTTTAATACAAAATGAGATTTTTAAGTGTATTAGTGCTGTTTTACAAACCAGAATAGTAATACCACTTTTGCCTAACAGAAATATATATGTTTCAGCATTAAAAATGAAAACAAGATAAAAAGAACGAATTCTTGTTTTAAGTAATTTTAGATTCCTCACAACTTTATTATTTTTAAATAGGGAAAAGCATAAAACTTTAAGAGACAAAGGAGATATATATTACCACGGTTCATGTTGCTAATTTTATTAAGTTGATGAAGATTAGCTTAAAAGTTGCACAGCTTTGCTTTAGAAAAGTCAAGACACTTTCTCTAAAGTTATTTAATGGCCTTGCACTGGATAATTTTATGATTAATTAACACCAGTAGCAAGCTCTTAGGTAGGGCAACTGCTCAGATGTTTCAACACTACAGCCATAATCATTTTGCTGTGCTCAGGGAAAGAATACAAACTGAAGACAAACTTTTGAAAGTATTACCTAGTCTGGATTTGATCTGCTGATATACAGGGTAATAGGGCGTTCCACTTAAAATTGAGAAGGACCACAGTAAAACAAAAAGAATGCTACATATTGGAATGGAATAGAAAAAGAGTGGGAAAAACAAAACATGACAAAATTATCGGAATAAATAGAATAAAAATAAATAAACTTGATATTAACATAACTGTACAACTTGGAAACAACTATGTCATTTACTAAGCCTGGAAGACATACAGAAATAGAGCAACAATGCACTAAAGGGTAATATAAAATTATCAAATTTCATCAGATAATATGGAGATAAGGTTAATGATACTTGAAAAAGCTTCATTAAGAGAAGAATTTACTTAAGACCAAGATACTCGTTATTATCTGATATAGCAAGTCAGATCACAATGCATCATAGACAGTAGCCAAATTGTCAGGGGAAGTTTATGTCTTGAGTCAGGACAAAAAAATGCTCTAAACGCATGTAAAAGTCAAGAACTGGAGCATTTGAGCTATATAACTGGTTATGCAGTGGGGCTCCGCTATAGATTTGCTGGCAACAGCACTGAGACAAGTGTAAACTGTGGTGGTTTATCTACCAAAATGCTTTAAGGTAACCAAACGTCCCTGCAATCAGCAGAGATGACAGTGAGCTAATTTAACAGGGTGGCTGATACGGTCACTTACTTATTTCCTTCAGTGTAAGACAAACAAACATAAAAAAATATTCCAAAATAAGAAGRAAAAATGAAAAGAATATGCAGTACTAGGAATTTGTCCAAGAGCAATCTGATTCATTCAGTATCTGCTATCGTACAGAAGTTAAAAATGCCAACCTTCACTAAGCTGTGAACAGTTGGTAATGACCCAAACAATTATTTTTTTTTTGCTTTTCGCACGTGAATAATTCAATTAAAAATATATTTAATGTTAACAGCTCAGACAATAGAATAACATCTGAGTGAAGCATTACCAGAATAGAGGAGAAAGATTAAAAGGTGATGATGGAGTCTGAGGGAGGTTCAGCACTACAAACAAAGCAGATGGTGATCTCCAAGATTTTAAACATCCTGYTACAGATTAACTGAGGTATAGAATCAAATATTCCAATCTTGTGGCACCAATTCCATCTGATAAACGGAAGACGGCTTAAAGCCATCCACTCAAAAAAGYAGTATAGCAACTATCAGGTCTGTTGTCTAATGATTACAAGGTTACCAGAGCCRGAGGGGTTTTCCAGAAGACCTCTAAGAGCGGGAAAAAATACCACCAGGAAAAGACTCTTCAATGCTGGATGGGGATGATGCAGAAGAGTCCTCCAGAGACTCAGATTTACAAAACATTTCTGTAGAGCTCAATGCTCCCAAGCCTAGCTGAACAAAGAACGATGGTAGAAAAAACCCACCTATGGTCCACCTATATGTAGGAAGTTACCTTTGGAGAACATACTCTTAATTAAATTGTATGAACATCTAATTTCCAACCAATATTTCCTTTCACATGTAGAGTAAGAATTTTGCTTGTTCAAATTATCAGCTAATTTTCCRAAGATTCTCCTTCTCTAACCCAACAGTTAATGACTTCCCACATCAATTCTTGATTGGTTCTACAGTTCAAAAAATGCATTCCTGAATAAAAATAACATTATGAACATTTATCCTCCAGAAGCAGCAACCTACTGCTTAGATCTCCCAGCTACTACCTATGGCTTTTACTTCCCAACCTTTCTGGTCATTCATGGCTTTCAACAAATGGCATTATTTGCACTTCTTCCCTACTGTCTAAATAGCTTAAGTTCTTCACTTCCAGCATTATGGAAGTCTCCTCTACAGTCCTATCAACATGTTTTTAAAAACTCTGACCTCCTGGCTAACCGTACACCATGTCAAATCTCTATAAAACTCCAACTTTGCTTCCCAGCTATTTTTTTCCTCCCAAACCCAGTGACTTACAAATTCAGCACCTGGGCAYACTCTGATTTCTTCTAAAGGCAGCCATGATTGCCCTTGGTCAAAATTATTCTGTACTTTTCTGCAGCCCCAACAGCACTTTTCACAGTGAGGATTATTCTCCACATTGTTGTGTGCAGTCAAAGTCACTCGAAAATTCCTATGGTCCCAGCAGCACTAAAAATACATAACAGCCTCCTTACAATAATGGCTGTGAATCACAGCATTCCTCAGCTGACATAAGTAGTTAAAATAGTTTAAAAAAAAGTTAAAATAAAACTTTTTAAAAGTTCAAGTGAAAAATGAAAAAAGGTTGAAAAGGACTCCCCTACCGTCTAACAATATTAAAGTCTGCCTCAAATTTACAAACGTACTCAGCAACATCAAACGCGCCGGCTTCAAACACACGCGGCAGCTTCAAACCTGGCAGCTTCAAATGCGGCAGCTTCAAACACACGCGGCAGCTTCAAACGCGGCAGCTTCAAACACTTTTGTGGCAGCCATCTTGCACACGCTCAAAAGAGCACAACCTTAGAAACCTTAGGCAGGCACCTTATCCACTAGGCTACACAGAGTCTTTGTTACAAGAAAGAATTATTGGAATTTGCAGACGTTAAATTAGCCCGTAGAGGGAGCTCACACCGTCCCATAAATGTACAATAATTGGAACATACTGTAATTTAAAACATTTATCTATTAAGCTCTCTGTTGAGAGGCTACAGAGGTCAAAATAGAGCATTCCTTACTTCACACCAACCTCTGCGAGCCCATAAAATTTCATTCAAATTAGACTCCATTGACCACGTATTTTCTAACTTCAACAAACAGAAGAAGAGGTGTCTGGCCATCTATTCTCCACAACAAGCACGGCTCCTTGTAATGATTATTTGCATGTGATGTTGGAAGAAGAAAGTCCATGTCAGAACATAACAAGAAGAAAGTCTCTGCGACTGGAATTGTCATGGCAATGCCCTCAATCTCCCCATATGGCTCATTCTGTTCAGAGAGCTATGGTAGTGCTCTTTTATACCTTGACTAGAGCCACTCTTCGTCTCTCAGGGTTCTGTACTAGACACGGTGCTTGCAAAAGAGTATTTTAACAGTCTGCTTGATATTCCAAGACTGACAATGAACATCGGTAACTGTTGGGTGATAAATGGCAGCCTCTAATGAAGCCACAAGTAAACAGAAACCCAAATGCCTCTGGAAAKGTAGAGCTGAAGAATGCATTCACTGAAAGTGAAGGGGRAAAAAAAWAAGGAAATTTCTAATTCCCTATTGCAAAAGATAGACTGGAAAGAAAACCATACTCTTCATTAGAAACCTTCTGAAAATCTACATTAATTTGTATCACGCAAACTGAATCAGCAGAGAGCACTTTGTCTGTATAAAGAAGGCCTGAATGCACAGTACAACAAACCAGTGTGGAAGGAAGGAAGAAAAAATGTCAGCAAAGAGTGATTTTATTTCACTTAATATAATTTGGGGCATTCCAAACAATGCATAGATTGATCAGAATTCAATATTAACTTGTATTTTCTATACCACAACAAYTGAGCAAGGCCTTCATCCTTGTGTTGCCTTTGGAAATGCAAGTGCCTACAGCTTTTTGAGATTTGGTGCCTCCTATTAATTTTAATGGTTCTTTTAGTTTTTTCAAGGGGAAATATGATTGTTCCAAGAGCCTTGTACTTAGTTCATCACCAGTCATAAACGAAAATAACAATATGATACATCAGAGCACACTGGCTCTCTGATTAAATCTTCCACTAGCTCCAGTATAAATCTTGCTAGACTGTGTTGTTTCACAAGCATTCAATGACATCATATACTTTGTTTTCACCTTTATATATCTCATCTACCCCAAAGGGAGAATTCAGTCTTACACTCTCTAAGAGAACGACAGTGAGCTGACTAGGTGTATTTTTTTAAGCGTTATATGTTACTGATATGCATTAATTTATTTTAATTAGAATATAAATTATAACTTCCTCAATTTCTAAATCYAAAATGGAAGACCTTGTGTTACATCCTTTAACACTTCCGTAGTCGTTTCTCACTCAGCTACCTCTTGGAGTCTTCAAGGCTCTCACCCAGCAAAACACATTCTTCCCATTTAAATGGGAGCTTAATCCAGCTRTAGGGAGTCAGTTAAGCATGTGTTCAAGTGGGTTCCTGGAGCAGGGCCCAAGTGAGGGGGAGCTAAATCCACTACCAAGGATTGCAAAATATAACCCAAATAKTAAAATTTTGTAGCAAAATCCTTTTAAAAATAGACTATTTTACCAAGCTGTGGCAAAAATTTGGGAGGCTGTATTGTAACACTGAGYTTTATTAGCTAGTACTAAGGTGATGAACAATCCCCAGCAGTTAATTCTAACTGTAAGAACACAAATTTTTTGCTACAAATGTTGATATTTATCCACAGAGTTGGAGACATTTGGGTGCCTGCTAATCTGAGCTGAATCTCTGGAAAGAGCTGTAACTCTAATACCATCCACAAGATTTTTCCAAGGTATAAAATTGGTATTTCCCACTCTGTTTTTCAGCATTTCTATGTCTACTTCTATTGGAAATCAGAAAGTATAGAACTATGAAAAATATGCTTTAAAAGTGAACAAGTTATTTTTCTACTTTTGAAAAGATGTAAGTAGGGATTAGCTGCAGTTTTGGCGGTAGGTCAGGGTCAGTACTTACCACACAAGGTGCTTAATTCATGCCTGGTGATCTAGTGCAGGGTCTCCCCGCCAGGTGCAATAAAAAGTGTTGGGAGCTGATCCCCTTCTCAGAGAACTCTCACAAAGGATTATGCACATGATTCCTTGTAAACTCACATACAGAACAAATCCATTTATATTTGCTTTTTTTCTCTCTCTCTAGATTTATGTCTATCTAAATGTTGACCTCTTTCTTAGTAATACAAGTTGTTCATTTCCTCCTTTGAAATGCTTATGTAGAGCTTGAGTTTAATATATTGAATGAAAAATATTCCTACCTTCATAACACTAAGCAACTATAATAAGAAACAAAATTATGTAAAATAGAAATTAATAGCTAATAAATGCCACAGAATCCAAAAGAAACCTGAAACGAGAGCCCAGAGATAAGACGATGAGTCAGTATCTTTTGTGTAAAAGCTCTGTTCTCCACCACTGCACCCATTACCTCCTGTGAAGCAGACTGAATAGGAGACTAATGCCACAGGGAAAGAAAAGGGGCAGGCTATGGAAATGGCAATAGTTTAAGCAAAGAACAATGTGGCTGCATCTGCTGTCCTTTCCGAGTCCTTCCAGATGTGCAGCTTGCACATCCACACAAGTCTCATAAATAGCCAACTGCTAGCAAGAACTATTTTRGGGAAGAGTGCTAAACCTAGGCAAATGTGTAGGGATATTTCCCCCAATATATTCCCGAGCCTCTGGGAATCTGCCGCTCAGGAATTTCCTGAGCCAAAGGTGAAGTCTGTTTAACAGCTTCCACCATAGAATTGCTTTTTCAACTTCTGTAAACTTTTAGCATTCACAAAGTTCTGCAGTGCACACACATGTGTGAAAAGCACCTCCTGAAGAGCCAGAGAGCCTCTGAAGGGAGTGGACAAAACACAGTCCCTTACAATTACTTACAAAACAGCAACTTGCTCTGCATTTCACTGCCACTGACTTTGCCTGATGGGGACAGGTTCTGCAGAGCACTTCACGTCAAAAGCACCTGCAAGAAAAGAAATTATTGTAATTATTTAAGAGAGCTTGAGTGGCAGAAAATTATAATAACGGATGGGAAGAGGATGAGCAGAATCAGCCTTTCTGGCCATCAATCTCCGGAGCAGCACGCTGCACCAGGTCTTAAGCCTCTGTCACGTATCTTGCTGGCCTGAGCAAGATAGAGTGACCTCCCTTTTAAAGGAAATTCTAAAATCATACATAACCATAAATTTGCTACGCAGTTTTTGTTAAGCAAACTACACTAGCAGCATCCCTTTCCCTGTGAAACCTGGGGAGCTCCGGAGTCAGGCAGCAGCACTGGCGTGCGTTGCAGCTGCACAAAGGGCTTGGGCTGCAGCACCTGAACGCTCGGAGAAATTTTTTTCTGGCATCTTTTCTTCTAACAGGTTAAATATGAAATTCCATGTGAAATTCCTGAGAAACTAAATAATGACTTATCTTGTGTACATTAGGTGCTGCTTATGTTTAGGGAGCATCTGTGAATGTATTTCTTGCAGTAAATATTCCTCATATCGTAACAATGATTTAAAGACTAAAATTTGGGGTTTTCCTTAAAAATAAATTTAAAAAATCCATTTTAGTTACAGTGTTAGAAGCCTGGAGGTCAGTTTAGTCTAAGTAGGCATCAGTGCCGGTGACAAAGAGATATTTTAAGACAGCTAATTTGTGTATAGAATTCATAAGCTTTCCACTTCAACTGTTTATATCAATTCTTCTGTTAGTACCTGAGTGGGCTATCAAAAATGAAAAGCTTTATTAGCAATTATTAAATATTAAATACTCAATTTTTCAACAATAAGGACCAAAGAGATTTTTCAAAAACATACGASCCCATATAATCTTCTTAAAAGCAGGCATTTCTATAAAATCTTGAGATGGAGTTTTTGACATTCATACTCCTTTCCCTTTTAGAATACTTGAAAGAATAAAATAAAAACTTTGCTGGTAAGTATCATTAGAGTAAGAAAGATTCTAGTCTGTACTTTAACCACTATTTTCAGTAGATGATTCTGCTGCCCTGACACTGTAATCTCATCACTCACATTGTGCAGAATTTCTATAATTTTTTTTCTTGCTCACGTACTCTTTCCTGGTGCTTTGAGTCTCCCTTCATGCAATTTTTCATCTTTTATTAGATGGTTGCAAGATTTTTATTTTGCTTCTGAACTCTGAAGGATACATTTTGGAATGAAATGCCTGATACTGGAACCATCTTTTTCCATGCCAGCGTTCCCTGAAATCTACTTGAGCAGCTTTTTTAAGAGCTCAATTTGCTGCGGGTGCACAAATAGGAAATGGGAGYCCAGCCACATCTTCCCACTCCTGACTGAGTGCCGACATCTTCACACAGTTCCTCAATATGCCCATAATAGTTCTCAGAACTCAAAGGATTACCTATATTTTAAATAAATGCAGGTGTATGGAGGTGGCAAACCAATGAGCACAATTTCAGTAGCATTTCTATATACGTGTATTTTACAACATTGCATTTCCACATGCACTTTAACATAGCAAAATTTCTCAACAAGATGAAGGTCGCTGCTATTGCACTGCACAGCAGCAGAAGGAAAAGCAGGTCAATAAAAACCACAACAAAAAAAGGCGTGTTTGGCATCCTGGCATTCTACAAACCTGAGTTACTGTATATCCCACCCAAAAMATGTTTGCAGAGCAAGAGCATAAGGGGAATGGTGGGTGGATCCTACCTATCCATAATGGTCACAAAATCAAAACAGGAAGCAGCAGCCTATTAGTGCAAGAGAAGAAACAGTTTCTGCTCTTTAACAATAATCACTGGTCATTKATTAGTAACCCTGCACATATGGAGAGCACTTTTTTCAACATCTCAATACCTGTCATTGCATGTCTTGCCTAGACCAATGCGGCATGTCAACTTTAAATCCCATTTATGGTACTAGTACAAGGAGCTGTAGAYGTTTGCTGTTATACTGCTACAATCTGAGCAAAATCACACTTCACCACCAACTCAGCAAACACAATGGAAAACAGAAAAGATTTTTGTATTATTACATTTTGTATTTTTATTGGGGAATCTGGTTCATTATTATGCAGAAATCTTAAATAATCTAGACAGTGATAACGTAAAATTYAGCAATTTATATTGAAAGTGGTGTAATGATGGAAAAAAAAATGAGCAACTGTGCAATGAAATGCCAGTACAGCTCATCTTCCTCTTAATAAGTTTCTTCTTGGGATCCAAATAACTTGCATGAGAAAGTCGGTTAAATGGAAAGAGTCTTTGTAACAGGATTATATGAAAGAGGAAGGCATGTCACATCTGAGATAGTTTAATAAGAGAAATCCGCGGAATATAAATGGCTTGTGCAGTAGAATGAGAATTTTCTGGCAAAATTAGATTGTCATTCTGTAACTTAATGCTGAATTAGTGAAAACTTAATGTCAAACAGGACTGCACAATTTGCCTGATGGTCGCAGGTATGGAAGTTACAGACAGATGCTGTGATCACACCAAGAAAAGGTCTATAAATACCAGACAAACACCTTAGAAACACTCACATTTGGCAACTCTTCTGGAACAAAGTTCAGGCTGGCAAAATTCTGAGGCCAGAATGTGCTGTCACTTATTGCCATGTCCCTGGGTAATAGTACCACYGAAATCAATAAAATTGCAGCAGGTGGAAGATGAATCTGCCTTCTAGTATTTCATGAAGTTGGGAGACAAAATTAATGGTAATCCCTAATATAATATAATTCATATGAATGCTACAGAGCCTATCCCGCACACAGATCCATCAGTTTAAGGCTGCTGACATAATGAATTGTTTTCAGAGTACAAAGTTAGCTACTGAAGACAGGGAAGTGAGAACATAATTTAGTGCAAATGACAGAACCAGGAAAAAAAAAAAGGTCTAAGAATTATACTAATAATATCAAGAAAATGTTAATCATATGATGATTGTGGTAACATTAACTAGGTGTTTGGTCTATCTTTAGTATCAGTTTTGAGCATCTGCAAACATGAAAACTGATGTTGAAGTGACACAGACTGTCTTCTAATATTAAAGCTTACATTCTCAGTTATGAATCACTGCAGAATTGAATGCTGTTGGTGGGGCACTGTTGGGGTGGCATTTGGGGAGACTGAGGAGGAGSCTAGGAGGTAACTTGCATTGTTTACTTACCTGGCAACACTTTTTTTAAAAAAAGGTCAATCCTTAAGGTCAGGTCTCACGGAACATACTTACTAAATGATTGGGCAACATCCTTCAGACAATTGACACCAATACCTCTTTATGGCACTTAGAACTACTTGAAGACCAAAGCAAAGGTGACATAAAGTCATATAAATCTCTTCTGTGCCATCTTTCTGAGCCTCCAAAAACTATAATGTAATCACATATATTAATTTAGTCACACAAATGTTGTTGCTGCCTTGTTGCTGTTTCTGGGTGGTAAAACAAATAGGYTTAATGTGTGTTTTAGGTTATTGAGGAAGATCAGTTGGTTGATTGCATTTGGGGCAGATGAGCAGAACTTCTCCTTGGTATGTTTTTCAAAATTATATGAGGTACAGATTATACCAGACTGTTTCCTGACAATTCTTTTATTTATTCGGAAATAATTCTCTTTGGATACAATTTTAGGTATTAGAAAGATTTTTTTTATATATTTTTGCTGGTATGAAAATATGAAAATGTTGCACAAGTATTTTTCCTCCCCATTTTTTCCCAGCTGGAGAACTTAAAGAACTGGATTTTAACTTGGCTGCTGGAGCCTCTGGAGTAGGACAACCTGCCCTAAATAAGGATTTTTGCATCATCATATAGCATAGTTGGGTTATAGTTGAATATTAACATTTCAAGATTTTAATTATCAAAACTGAATTTGTCAGTTCAAAATTGAAATAGGAAGAATTTCTCACCCCCARTACAGGTTATGGCCTTTAGACAGATTTTTAGATTTTTGACCAGTTCTTTAGAGTAGGCTAGGAATGATCAGAGGACTCCAAAAGAAAATTCAGACCCAAGTCAGCAGGGTTGTAGGGACTTCTGAGACAGTGCTACATGCTGACCCATGCGAGAACAAGGCTTGGATCTTGGATCCACAAGCAGGAGCTCCACACTGACGTGAGCAAAGGGATTGTGTGAACAAGAGCCCCCATCTTGCTTCATCTGCTTCCTTCTGCYTCTATTGTGTGCCATCCCATGCAGATATTTCAGACATCTTAACGAGGTATAACTCCACATTTAGATCCCTGAACCACTTGCACTAAAAGAAG
Organism: Eudromia elegans; assembly: GCA_003342815.1. Taxonomy (NCBI): domain Eukaryota; kingdom Metazoa; phylum Chordata; class Aves; order Tinamiformes; family Tinamidae; genus Eudromia; species Eudromia elegans. Next base: position 410,943 of record PTEX01000279.1, on the reverse strand, counting down.
GATGTTGCAGGAGCACAAGGTCAATGTGGTGACCGCTGCAACACTGGGGTACACTAACTGGGGTACACTACGTGGTCAAACTTCCTTGCAGAAGCTGCTTTGTCCAATTTGGGCAAGAGCAAGAACGACTTTTACAATGCTGTAAATACAAGTCATGGTGCCATTTTTGTAAGTTTACTGCTGTTCTAAACATTTTTCCAATGTATCTGTAACAATGCCTACACCTCTGTATATCTGAAGAGCCGAGGAACTTGCATTGCTATATAACAGCTGAAGAAAAGAAATTGTAACCTAAAGACTGAGTACCTAATCCAGCCTTAAAACACCAGAGACTGTGTGATGCGGTGGGATACATGAATATCCCATCAGGTCTAAATAGAAGAACTATTGTTAACATTAAAATAAAAAAAATAAATAGGAGAGACACACACAAATGTGAGTCTGAATAATCAGCAACAAATGAAGCAAGTTAGACTTTCYCTTGATGAAGGCTTAGAAAAAAGACCCTCCAAAAGAAAAAAAAGCGCTATATATCTATGCATATACTTGCATTCACACAAATAAAATATAAAATATATGAAAATGTACAATATATAACTCTATATTACATATACATATGTTTTAATACAGGTCTATGTGTAGCCAGRTTGATGGCAATACAGATTTGCTGCCGGGGCACAATGTGCCATGGACCTGCTCCACAACCATGAGAGGACAATTCGGAGCACAGGCCTGAGGACCATTACAGTCCAGCAGTCAAGTTAACTGACCCCACACCTGCCTGTCCCAACAGATCCCCCTGGGCCACAAAGGCCACGGACGACATGGCCATGCCCATAGTCAGTTAGGAGACAGCGGTCCAGACTGTCAAGTGTGGGAGACATCAGGGATGAACTCAGAGGTCCACATAGTGCTTCCAGTGCAAGGAAGAACCAGCGCCTTGGCCACTCTCTGTGATGAAGCCCTGATGCRTGGCTCATACAGCAGCTGGGCACCCAAGATACACAGTTCACTGACGGCCCTCCACGAGCGCTCCCAGTCCCAAGGGCCTTCGGATGAGGGTCCCACAATTGTCCGTGCTGGCCTTGACCCCAYGGATCCAGGCCCCAACCTGCAGGTGGACGACCTATTGTCCCAGMAATGAGGCTTTGTACAGGTTTGCTCCATTTGAGAAGGGGGGRAAATGGGCTGACATAGAGTCCTTGKGAGGAGACAGGAGTAGAGGTGACAGCGTAAGCGAGATGCACAGTGACCAGCAGTGTCATTAGAGGAAGGTATTCTCCAGCTAGAAATCGATTATATACCCATTTCTCAGGAAGAGCGCTTGTGAATTCAATTCAGTTAATTTTTCATGTCCTACTGGTGGAAGCTGCGCTAATAAAAGGAAATGAGGATTCTCCCCAATTGATGATGAGAATATTAAGGAAAATTAAAAATTCTTCCTTTGGACGAACTGAATCAAACACCCGTGACAGACACCTATGAAGGGACGTGATAGTTTTAAACAGGAACTTGCCTGCAATCWTCTGATCCTCAAGCTGCTTGATCCRTACAGTCATTCCACCCTAGCAAAACATTTGTTGTACAGAGTACCAAAAACTAGAGCACGACGTAAGACTCAGTGTCCCTGCAGGTATTTACTGTTTGCTGGACAGCAAAACCTGGTGCACTTGTACGGCTGTCGGAATGAAGGCTGACCCTGAAATGACCAAACCAGGAGCCTAAACAGCCGTGGAAATAACTTAAGGCATTTTCACCCTCCATTTAGTTTAGATGTTTCTTACTGTTAGAACTGCTATTCCTACAGGATTAATTATAAATAGTTATCTACTGATATCTACAGTAATACATTTTGCTTCTGAACATGCACCACTGAGTTTTATAATGGGTTGTGTATACACTGCAAATGTTAAACAATATTTTCATTGATAAATGACAGGCAACTTGTATTTGCATTTCCTGTGAGATTTAATGATGCGGCGGGATGGCTGTATGGAAACTAGGAAGCAATATTAAGACTTAGTGCCAAAGCCATCCCCAGGAAAGCAGGCACATCGCCCATTAACTTAATAGAATTTGAACCCATTTACTCTATGCTATAGCATGGTTTGAGGGAACCAAACTAATCTTGTTTTTACAATTCAACGTGTAGAAGCTGAAMTGAATAAAAATGTGTCACTTTCACTGATCATTCCTTTGCCCCAAAACACTGTTTTTCTCCCTAAAGGCAAAACGTGCTCCCAGCTTCCCTAAGAGTCCTTCCCTGCCAACAGAAGGGACAGGTAGCAGCCAGGATATCCTACTAAAGAGTAAGTCAAAACTTGAAAGAAGGGGACAGAGAAGGAACAGCAGTTTTACATGACAGCTCCAGACTATTGCTGGAATGTCAATGCTTAGAGGKAGAGAAGAACTAGGAAATCATGTTTATTCTAATGCTGAACACTTCCAAAACCAAATCAAGGCATTCTCTCTTCAATGCCAGGTTCCTTCAAGCTGTGAAGACCACTGAAATAAGCTTGCCAGATTTTAAAGCTACAACATAGGTCCAAATGGTATTATGTATTTCTCAGGCTCCTTATTTTTCATGGTAATCCAGAATTTTATCTTCAAAGTCCAAAGTGAGCAAGGTAAGTAGCTGAATTTCCACCAACATGAAAGAAGCTTGAAACTTGTTTTTGACTTCTCTTTCTGTACGTTTTATCTATGGCACAATCTGTTGAATTCATTTATGGTGATATTTTAGTGTTTCTTCTGTCATGGAATTTTAGTGTGTTTAATCTGACAAACTTAGAAAAGTAAGTCTCTGCATATTTTAAATTCGAATAGTTTTGAGGAAGCCTTACTGCCACTTTCTTATACTTGTTCACTTTGAAAACAGTACATTTACATCTGATAAACACTCTCCTCACATAAGGAAAAAAAAAAGAAAAAAMMCCTCTTTTAAACTGAATATTCCCAATCCTCTAGTGGGTTCTAGTAGTGGATTCTACAAGAGCAGACAATATTATGGAAAATTACAGAGTTAGAGACTCCTAAACAGAGAAACTTTGTCTATATTTGACAGAGCATTAACATTGACCAAAAAATGAAAATTTGCCTGAAAAAACTTCACACCGGGAGGAACATAACAAGAGGAGTTTTCTTACCAGCACCAATGGGAGCAGAAYTGGGCAGCAGAGCACTATGGCTTCTTTCTAACCTGAGCTAGATGTTTTCCCCTGTAGTCCAGACCAGCTGCTGAATAACATTATATGAATATTCAAGAGTCATTACCTGTCCATTTTCACTAAATCATATTAACAGAATAAATACAAACTGTTTGAATATTTGAAACATGAGTGTCGCATTTTTAGACAGTAATTAGAGAACAGAGCAAGGCTTTTCTAATGGAGACTGAAAAATGAAACTTGGGGTTTAATTTCAAAAAACATCACATTTTTTGCCTTTGTTCCTACTAATCCTGCCCCATAGACCAGACGCTATCTCTATCCACATGCAGATTCTCACTGATAGCATCAGACTGAGAGCACACTTTAGTGCCTGGTGATTAACTGATCTGTTATTGACTGTAAATAAGAAATGGGTGGGAATCAAATGATTATTTAAATTTGGAGAGTGAGATTGTGTGCAACCCCCAAATTYCACCGTTAGCTTCATGTAACTTAAGCAGTTCTTCTGTGATAGCTTTTAACTAATATATGTTTTTATTTAGAAAACTAAAGAAAATATAACACCTTCAATAGCTCTTGTACAAATTCTGCTCTTAAGATGAAATCCTTCCCTGTGCAATAAGCCAGTGCAGTGCTCTAACCCTATTCAAAATAGAATTTAAATGGAATTTGACAGTGTGTAGATCTCTGCACCTGGGGCAAATTTCACCCCCTTTCTCCTTATGTCATATGKACCTATATATATATTTAAAAAATTGATTTTACTTCAGGCATAAGATACTTTCTGTGCTATTCCAGCTTGGCTCTGCAATCCAATTCATGAGAAAGTTAGCTTATATATTTCTTTTTACATACAAAACTTGCCCATCAGCAGAAAAAAAATACATACTGTACTTCAGCACCTAAATATGTTCAAATACTGATTTTATTTACCTAGCCAGAATCCCCATGTGGCACTGCTGCCTCTGCCATCTCCATTGGGAGCAAAGGCTGGAGACTGAATTAACCCTTCCCCAGAAGGAAGGGTCCAGGTGTCCTACCTCAGCTGAGGGGAGATGCTTTGGCTGGCCCAAGTTAAGTGTTCCTGGTGGAAACTCCCAAACATGCAGGCTTTCAAYATGAAAGTTTGTCATTCAGGTCCCATTCTCAGCTTAATAACATCCCTGCTTAAAGATCAATAAATAGCTCAAATCAGTTTTTAAGTAAGCAAAAACGAAGGTTAGATACTACTAGAAGTAGACGCTGRAAGACACATCCTTTATGGGAAGTATGGTCTTGCACATAAGGCCTTGGGCCTGACGAGCTTTAGATTCGTCCCTCGTTCTGTCACAGACCTCAGTTGTGACCTCTGGCAAGTCATTAAATTGCCTTGTCCTCGATTTCCCCCTCCGTAACAGGCACAGATGCAGCTCCATCTGTACTGAGAGATGTGCAGCCATGTGGCCACAGCCACTTCGCGTCACAAGGCAAGGTTAGTCACTGCAGCAGGTACCGCAGTGCTGTTCCCGGAGGAGGTGCAGCCCTTACATAGGATTGCTCACTCTCCAGTAAATCAGTTCCCATGTGAAATGGAGATGCTCTTCTGGCCTTTCCCCAAACCTTCGTTGAGCTTCTCTCTTTATCTTCCCAGAGAAATGGGTCTTCCTCATTGCACACCAACCAAATAGGCCTTGCCCACAGTTTGCACCTTTAGGCACCCCCATCACGTGCAGTAACAACAAGCATTAACATACCAGATATGGAGACAGCTTGGGTCAGTCTGCCTCTCACCCCTATGCCCACTGTCAGGTCTTCAGCTTTCTGAAACCTGAAATGGCTCAGTAAAATAGCTCCAGACCCCAGCTATAAGGAGGTCCAGGTACCCCATACTCACAATCAATTCCAGCCTCCTGTTTCATGGTACAGGAGATTAAAACTAGATAATTATGGCCCCAGGGTGCTGGAAGCCAATTTCTTTTCCTYGCTAATCAACTACTTCCAGAGGCAAAAGACACTGGAGCACAGCACACCTTGACTCCTTAACGAGCTTCCATTTCCCCAAAGGCCACCARTTCTAAATGACAATGTACGAATGCACAAACTGTGGCCACATGAGTTGATCTTTTACCAAATACAGAATGGCCTCAACAAAACCTCTGTAAGGGTAAGATATAGCTTCACTTATCTGTGTTTGCTTTGACCCAGGGACTGAGAGTAATGGCTATGGAAAGAAATGCAAGATAAACTATTCTCTGTTGCAGTAAGAGTCACATGCAATCACAAAGAAGAAAAGGAAGAAAAGAGGTAACACTGCATCTTTTATCTGGTTGAAAACTGACCTTCCTTAGCTTGAAACTGCCTGTAGGAGTCCCAGGACAGGTTGTTCTGACATTCTTTTAACATCGTTTCATCAGCACAGCCAAAACTAATCACAAGAATATTACCCGATGACAGGTGCATTTATTCTGTCAATTAAATCAGATGGTTAAATCGAAATGTGCCCCAAATCTCTCTTGTTTGCATTATCCATATTGGCACTTCTTGGCTGTGGYTCATTGCTGGCTGGAAGTCATCCAGCCCCTGCAGAGTCACTTTGCAATCCTGTGCCAGCAAGTTTCCATGCTCTGCAGCAGCAGCTACAATGAGACCAGAGTGGTCCTACAGGACTGACCCGAAATGCTACATTGTTCTGCTAAGATTTATTCTTAATAAATAAATAAATAAAAATCCTTTCAATAAAGGATACTATGATCAATGCTTTCAAAATGAGAGCAAAAATACCACTTTGCAACTAACCACCACTGATCTGCACACATTAAAACAGAGAGTTGAAGAAAGACCTTTTTATACCAAAACAACACAGAGTAAGATCTACTGTTATTCTAACAGTCTTCTTTAAAACACATTTTGAGTGAGAAAAAAAGAATGTTCTTCATTACCTATCAGAATCTATTATTATGCTGAAAAGGGAATGGACATTAAGGTATAAAAGCAACACAAATCAATAAAAACAAAAGAAATGAGGAGTTGAAGTTGAAAYCCGAACCAGAAGCCATCTCCTGTTACCTAATAACCCAAGAAGTCTCTAAGCAGAAGGTGAGTTTACATGACATATTTGCTGCAAAGACAGTTAGAGTGGAGCAAGCTAAGGATTAGGCTGGGGTTTAGTTTGTTTTTTTCTTTTTTTTTTCTTTTTTTTTTTTTTTTTTTTGTGGTTCGCACCCCAGCATACTTTAGCTGAGATTTCTCCTCCTTATACTAGTGATGGCCCTTGGTCTGGTGATCTGCTCTGTTGGCTGCCCAGCCTCCTCTCCCTGGACAAGACCTGTTCCTGTTACCCGGTCTCCCTGCCTCACTCGGGCTCTTTTGGACCTCTGGGCCCCTTATCACTGAGCCACTGCCTCTACCAGCCTTGCTGTCACTCTCCGCTCCCGGCTCTCTGACCCCTATGGAGCAGCTGGGCATGGCTGCTGCATGACACACAACAAACACACCAGACACCTCAGTTTTAAAAAGAGAACCAGGTAAGGTGAAGTCAGCTGGACTCCAAAGATCCCAGAGCACCATGCRGTGCAATTCACAGCAGCTGGTGCCCCTGAGTCTTCCTGGTGAAATGATGACGGTCCAGGAAACAAGAAGTCTCATGTCAGACCAATGCCAGCAGACCTCTAACATCACCACCCAATTTACTGCAGTGGAGGGGCAGAAGTAATCCTAGAAAAAGAAAAAAAAAAAAAAAAAAAAAAAAAAAGACAATCGACCATTTGTACCACTTTCCTGCTACTCATCTTTTATGAAATTCATTGCAACAAGGCTGCACTTACAGCATACTGTTAATTATCTGAAAATTAATTCACGAACATATTTTCTGATTACTGAGGTAGCTTCACTCTCCTGAGCAAGTTATAATCTAATAAGTACTGTTAATGTATTTATTTCTGTTGAAAGAAAAGGATTAGTGAACATTAGGTATATATGGTTTGAAAATGACAAATACACATTTTAACAATTGAATCCAACAGAAAGTGCTGTAGAATAACAGGACTCTATTGTAACTGAGACACAGCTTATCCTGCCAGTTCTGTTCCCATCACCTTCTCTTTCTGCACTTAATTGTTTTAATACTACTTCCTAATTAAACTATCTTAAAGAAAACCAATAATATTCTGCTAAGTAAATTCTGTTTATTTCCCTAGCTGTGTGCTTTCATTAACAATGTTGGTGGGGAATTCCACAAAGAGTGCTCTATATTTACAGCTAGAGAATTAGGAAAAGTGGTTTGTATGTGGGCATGTAGGTCCTCGGATCAACAGAAGAGGGTGCTTTAGATACCTGAAAAATARGGATGTTTACATCTTTTTTAACATATCTACCTAAGCTGACAGGCTATTCCAAGCCACTGGCRTGCAACAAAGTCCTACAGAGTTGTGCACATGAATTCACCCTTAGAACTGACCAATTGCAGTAATGTTAAAGCTCAGTCTTTACCTGAAAAAAAAATGTTTAAAAGTTGCCTTTTTTTAAAAACAAACAAATAAAAAAAAAAGTAGTTCCCAAAAGCATAGGAAAAAAATTAATGGGATTAACTCAACTCTTAAAACCAGCATATTTTTGCCACTTTAACCAGCATCACCTTACTTATTTACCTCTACATATTTCAGCCAGCTACACCAACGTAACAGWGTATTCAAGCCCCACCCAACCACTCATATATAAGTTCCATTTATTTTAATGTCACATTAAAAGAATAAAGGACACAACTGAGAAACTGTCTTTTTAACTCAAATATTAAATTGTGCTACTGAAAGACCTTCACAGAGGGTTGGTACAAAACTATTATTGCCACGCACGACCATGCAGAGGAGATARTAAAAATACATGAGATTAACTGGACAATAAGTAAAGCACAAGGCAAAGTATAATTACCCTTTGCTTTTATTACCTAAAACCACAGCTTTCCTGAGACACTCACTGATATCTATCATTTTAAGAGGAGCATAATATTAAACATTAACATTATACATTCATTCATCTAACACAAACGATATATCTGTTAAATATATATTTTGTTTATTTWAAAAAAAAATGCATATGATATTTTTATTTTCTCCTGTGCTCCACATCCTTCTGATTTATCAATAAAGCTAATGCCCATTTAGGGGAATATGTTGCACGACGACACTACAGCAATATTAAGTAAGGCAGCCATATGTTTCCYTCCTTTACCATACTGTCTGCGACTGCCCCTGACTCTTGGTGGATTAGATCTCTCATCAGTTTGCCTGGTGCTGATGGGCTGCCTTTTGCAGGTGTTTTGTTGATATAATGCAAAACACAGATTTCACAAAGCTGGGCTCCCTGGAGCATAGCGCAGCACTAGTTACCTGGTCTCCCTTATGGTGYGAGCCACAGAGGTCTGCTTAAGGCTCTTACTTGACAGAATTATCATGAATATCACCATATGAGTGAGTGCCTGTACCCTACATACTTGCAAGAAGGATGAGGACATTGAACCTTACCTCATTCTTAATTTTCAGGCAATCAGTAGAAGTAAGCTGAAGACAGAATGTTATTACATACAGAAAAGAATTCTTTCAACGAGCTTCCCCATGTTAAATTCTAACGGCAGCTTACTCATCTAGAGCAAACAAAATAATGAATCTTTAAATATAGCTAGATTCAAAGCTCCATTTAAATCTACCATTCCATTTTTGTTTAATTTTTGTTCAGCTGGAGAATCAGCAACGAGGTAAAAATTTATGGTAAGCAAAGTAGTGCATCAGCTCAGGGAAGGTTACAAATTGGCACAGGCTTACCCGGCGTCAGATATGATGTTATCCTGGGGAAAWGTTGTGGGTTTTCACAGTTTGGAAGACCCCACCACTTTGTGCTCATTCTCCGCACAAATTAGAGTGTAGGTGCACATCATCTCAAAGAGGAAATATCAACAAGAGGGAGAATATAAAAACAACACAAGTGGAGAAACTCGAAGTTTATATTTTTATGTTAATGTGCTGGTAGGCAAAGGGCCTCATTTGGGAAGTCATAAAAAAAAAAGAAAAAAAAAAGCATTAGCAGATCTCTAAGTTAGAGCATGGAAGTTTTCTATGCAGATGGAGGATTTAAAAAAGTGAAATGATAACCACATAGCCGAGAGACTAGAAGAGAGACCTTGATGTTTGATAGTTGTAATAACCTGCAGAGTGCTCTAATGGCTCAGGGATCAGGTGCAGAACTACAGCAATAACAAGAGCTGAATAATTATCTCAGCCATATCTGTATAACCATAGTCCCAGAGTATGAACTATATAAGGAGGCTTCTGCTGCCTCTCCAAGATTTCCTGAAATGTTAAATCACTGAATTGGGAGCACTTCCAGCATTAGTACTGCCCAGTTAGAAAGAAATAAAGCCCAGAATCCTCTAGTGGCAGTTCTAATGTCTTTGTTAATTATGAATTATGGGTAAACATGCAGACTCACAGAGGTCACGGCTGTCAGCAACAATACTTTTCAAGAAGGATTTTTATGAGGGTCTTTTTCATTTTGCCATAATGTCCTTTATATATACATAAAACGCACCCAGAATACAAAAAAAAAATATATATTATAGTGTTTGTTTTGGAGAAAGGCGCAATTATTTCTCACTTGTTCCCTCCCCTCCGCGCAATCACGGCACAGCCCTGCATCCGACGGGAAGCTCCCGTGTGAGCAACGACAGCTGCACCGCTGCAAGGACCGGGCAGGAGGAGTCACCCGGGCCGGGGTTGGGTTAATGATCAGACACTCTGTTAACAAGAAAGCGGCGGGTTTCGCTGCCGACGGCCAGCCGGGAGCCCGTCAGCTGCAGTCACCTTTCGCAGGCAGCGGAGACACAAAAGCTGCATGCACTGTGCTTGATTAACCTCGCTTAAATGGCAACGCTGATCACGGATCTGTCCCCGGRGTGTATATGAACGGGATTAAAATTATATTACGTGTGGATCCTGCCCAACAAAAGCAACTGGCACAAAATCATTTTAATTAGGTGGTACCGGCTGTAACTCATTCAACTTTGGCATTAATTCTTCTCTGCCCCACCCAAGAACTTCGGGGACTTGCTGGAAGTTAAAGAGGAAATAAAGGGGATTTAGAGGTAAATCCCCCAAACGGCATGTTACCCACCATAAGTGTTGGTTAGTTTGCAAGGAGCTCGGAGGATAACACTCAAAACAGCCACGTGAAATTCTGCATAGAGGGTGCTGCCTTGCAGCTCTCCACATAGGTGAGGGACTCAGAACAAATCGCATGTGCTTTAGATGAGTAAAATTCAGAAGATTCTTGTCTTGTTTCTTAGAAACCTGTTATAGCTTAGGTGAGTTGCTTGACATCTCTCAGTGAGTCAAGATACCACATGAACTTCAACTGCATATGACTTCAGCCCAGCTTTGAACCCSTGAAAATGATATTACACACGACACCCTTCGGCGGCTGTCTTCGGTGGGATGCGAGAGGGCAGATTTCTGGCTTGAGACATATGTTTTCTCCATTTTGKGGGGAGAGTTTAGTGATGAAATATGTGACAAGCAAGCACATGGTAGTTCTTCTGGGTCAGATTAAGCTGAACTTTTTATAAACCCTTGTGAACATATGTACAATAGCAGAGTCTAGTAAYGTGGCTAGAGTTTGCATTTATCTGTATTCCCCCTTGGCTTCCAATGAAACCAAATGTTAACTGCAACCTTCTAGAGCTTGCAGATTTTCCCAAATGTTGCCAAACATTCCGGAWAATCAGAAACAAAAACATCCTGACAATTAATTTAGAAACTTGGAAATTTGTTGCTACACTGTTGAAGGCCAATAAAATTTTAGTACTCTAAATCATGGCARTTCTGAAGGGATGAAAAGATCTGAACTCTGAGGCATTTGGGGATATACAGAGCAGATATTTGACAGTCAATACTGTTTCTTACCAGGTGACAAATATTTAACCTTGGCTATGTGGCCACATCAGGAAATTAAGGATGAAATTTTGACTTCTGTTATCAGAGGTAAATCAAACTTCCCCAAAAATTGGTTGGGATCAAACTCTCTAAGTGGAAGAAAATCCAGCAAAGAAAAGGAAGAGTAAGTGCAAAGCCCCTGCACTTCCTTAGAAACAGGAACAATTGCAGACAAATCAGAGAGGGTGAAATCCTTATCACTTCCCTTGGCATAGGCCATAAAACCATGAAATCCCCAGAATATTCAGTAGGGAGGATACTGGCAACACAATGTTGYAAGCAGAAGAGCAGGTTTTCCCCTACCAAAGTATCAGTAGCAGGTAAGAAGTCTGACCATTGTGTTACATAATAAAGGTGAGTCAGGTGTACTTGAACCGTTAACAGATGGACTAATTAGAGGCTGAATTATTTGTGGTGCAACTGATAGCTGGTGAAATCAAGGTTACTGAGGGAAATGGACTTGACTTTGCAGGAAAGCAGAGGGTRTTTGCGGGGCGACGACACACTATTTCTCAGAGGAAAGGGTTAACAAGCAATGAAAGAACCAKAAGTGCATCTAATTAAAAGGCGTTCCCAGGCACGCAGTGAGAATAGACGGGGAAGCAAATGGCAGCCACCGCATCACATTTGTGTGCGGTGCATGAAGTGGAGAGCTCGGAATCATATAGAGATAACCAGTGCAAAGGGCAAGGTGTCAGGCACGCGATGTAAGCCTCCATCTTAAAAAGATGCCATTCTTGGCAAAAACCAGTACCCAAAAATATATACAGGAACATACAGAGGCAAACAAAAAATGTGACAAGGACAGGCGCTATCTGTTTGGGGGCATCTGCAAATAGGGATGTCACACAGTGCCTCAGTTCCGACACAGGAATATATGGACAAAAGTGGGTTTTAAGGCAGAGAGAAGTTCAATGTAATCCCATTTAAAAYAGTTTATTAGCTTGCCTGATGACCTTTAAAGCTCACCTTCTGCACCCCACCCCTCCCGAGCTGCCAGTATATAAAAGCCCATGGGAGAGAAAACATCACTATGTAGGTAGATATCCTTGGTTAACCCAGCAGGGAACTGGGGGCCTAAAATGCAAAACATACAGGCTAGCAGAATCCATGGAGGAAACATAAGAAACTGTCGTGTACTGCATTGCCCAGGCTTCCAAAATTATCAAGGAATTGCAGGATACTAATCAAATTATATCTAAACTAGGAGGGATCTTCTTTCGGTAGGCATGCGTTTGAGAGTACTTGCAGGTATTAGAAACAACGCTACAGAGGAATGTAAAACGGTCCAAGCAATATCTATTTCTGTAAMAAAATTTGACAAGCCCAGATAAGAAACACTGAATGCCTCAATGTTACAGAAAACTTGAGAGAGTAACTCCAGACTGGACAAAAGGGGGAAGAAAAAAAGCCTAAGGACCTCCAAGAATATAAACATATGTGTGAGTGTGTGTGTGAGTGTGTGTGTGTATAGAAAAAAAACTTACTGAGACGATGAAGATGAAAATGCTTCATATAAAGAGCTCCTGCACAAAGAAGATCATGCCATAATAGTCCACAGCAGGAGGGCAGAAACCTTAGGCATAATCCACAGTGCCCATGTGGGCATTGAGAAAGGTAAGAAAATAGCTTAAGATATTTTATTTTAGTTGGGCTGAATGATGCCACAGAAGGTCAAGGATTAAATTCCACCCCTATTTAAGTCAACAGCAGAACTAAAGCCAAGATTTCTCTTTAGGTGTGAAAGGTATTAGTGTAAATAAAATGCAAACCCAGGAAAAAAAAAMCAAATAAACAAACAAACAGTGGAATCAGATGTGATTGGTTTTGAGTCTAAGATTAGTGTGTTTTTATTAGAGTTTAGTGAAAAAGGTTATCTCCCATTAAGGGACTCATTTCTATGATRCCTGGTCCAACAGACCACTGACAATGTGTCTTTTCATGGACCAAAATGGGCTTTCAAACCATTTCTTCTTCTTGCTTCTGAATTTCCAACTGATTTGCTGGACAACACTTCTGCAGCAATGTAATAACACTTTATAAATCATATTTGTTTGGAAGGGGATACCTGATGGGCTAACACCTTCTAATAGCCCRTGATTACTCTCATATTTAGGTTGTGAACAACATCTAGTAGCCCAGTTTGATAGACTGCYAGAAGAACCAGTAAAAATAGCCAAATAAATTAAAAAAAAAGAGCTAAGAGAAAAACAAACAAATGAGAACAAAGAAACAAGCTAAGGGAAATTGCAATCCTTCTGGAAATGTTATTTAAAGGCACTGGTTCAGGGACTTATTTGAGGCTTCAGAGAAAAAAAACTATTGTGCCAGAATTTAGTACATTTTTTGAATGATAAAAAACAAGTGAAACTGAAGTAGTCATAAAAGAAGAACTTAGTAAATAAGTTACAAAAAAAGAAGTAGTTATAAAAGAAAAGTTATAAAAGTAGTTATAAGCTAGCTCAAAACAAAACAAAGAAAACTGCTGCCTTGCATATACTCTTTCCTATCTCCMTAACTATATCTTTAACAGCAAGATCATCTAAAGAAAAAGCTAAGGCAGGAGCTTTGTAAGGAACATACTGGAAGCATCTACTGTGCCCACAGCAAAACAAATGCTGCCAGGCTGTCCTCTCTAGTCAGTTGAAGTTGTTTCTTTGAAGAGACCCTATATCTCAGATATACYTGTGAGGTGCTCATCTGCCTCATGTAACCAGCTACACAAATAGGCATTTTTTTTCAAGCTGACAACAAACCTTAAAAGAAATAACAATAACAGTGGCTTGGATCAACCCAACAATATACCTTAGTGAAACAAGATGATAATTTCACACTCTAAAAAGGAAATTAGGTTTGTTTCAAAATGAAAAATATTTTGTTTAAAGAATGCAAAAATGAAGCATAATCATTTCTGGGGTGGAGGGAAAAAATACATTGAATCTGACCTGAATTCAGATAATTTTGAATTTCCAAGATAAAACATAATTAGTGGCTTTTTTAACATAATAAGATTTTTCACATAATAACTCATAATTCTGGTTCACGGATTTCACAAAACATGCCCCCTGAATGACTACTGCAGCTCTTAATTTAGGAATGAAGCTATACTTGCTGAAAAAGGGCAAGTGTATATATATACATATATATCTATATATATACCACCGATGTTAATACCCAGAGAAGCACACGCTGAGAGCTCTTCCTTCCACAGATTCCTCTCCTTAAACTCACATATCAAGGTCTTTCCCCAGGGAGAGGGGAACCTCAGTCCATCAGACTGATCTTCACCACCAAAGTCTGCAAGGCTTCACCCACCTGGTCCTCAAGGAGAGGGGTGACCCAATCCCACTGACCTGGGCAGCTGCCAGAGCACATAGCAGTGCTCTCCTGCTCTGCAYGCCACATTTCCTCYTCAAAAAAAAGGAGGAAAAAAAATAGAAGAAGTTTGTAGGAAATGGGGTCTCCCCCAGCAAATGGTCAGAATGGGACGATTTCTCTGGGTCCACTAAGATTCTATCTCTCTCTCTGAAACTGCTTATTCTTCTGGAAAAACTGTAGGTGGGCAAGTATAAAAGCAGGTTCATGTACCTCCCTATCACAAGGRTAACAGGAACTCCTAGCAGTTAAAGAACTAGATGCCAGTTTTCCCCTAGATATAGCTTTGCTTTACCAGATTGCCCACAGGTGCACGCACACCCCTGCTGAAGTCAGATATCCACCCAAAGAAGGAAACAAAATGTATACTTGAGCAGGMAGGCAGGCACGACATGGGTGGAAAGGATGAAATTTTTCCATTTGGAACACTTGCAAGTCAGGAATAAGGGTGGAAGAGTTAGACTCTGACCCTCTAAAGCACTCCAGAATCAACAGGCCTCCTCATACACTTCAGGATAACCGCATGCTGAATCCCGGTGTTAGACTGGAAGCTGATCCATGCCGGGGAGCTCCCACGACACCCACGGGCCAGACCCTGCGGCACAAGCRCAAAATGGTGGATGTGGACAGGGGCCATCGCAGTGCTGGCCACGCACGGCCCTCCTGCCCATGCTGCACCACATGCAGGGCAGCAGCACGCAACGCTGGGCAAGCACCAGCTCTGCGTGAGATCTTCACTGTCTTCTCCTGCTCCCATTTCCCCCTCATTTCTGCTTTATCCGTTTTTTGTTTTTGTTGCCTGAACACGCTCCTGGAGTCCCTTGCCATGGCAACACCTGCAGGTGAAGGCAGAGCTCATCACCCACAAGCTTTGCCAGCGCTGAAGAGGTAACTAATCACTCCACAAGTAGGGAAGTGCTATCTCCAAGATACCCATGAACAATTTGCAAACGTGGGTGTCCCTGAAGCACCCGCTTCTCACAGGTGTTTAGCTTGCTTCTGCGAATGTCAGGAAAAGCACTTTTTTCCCCCCCGTTTGCATCTCATCACGTACTTTGCCAGTGCT